>OMNV01010768.1:2536-14054 GCA_900303265.1 Brotula barbata | reverse complement strand
TTTGGGCCTCCTCTTCCTGTCCCTACTGTATCTACTATACCTCCCCACAGATAGATAAACAGATACTTTATTTTTTGATTGATGGAGGAAATTCCAGATGAATTAAAAGTTAATTCCAAGTTGCTCGATAGATAGATAGATAGACAGATAGATAGGTAGACGGATAGACGGATAGACAGATAGATAGATAGATAGACGGACGGACGGACGGACAGACAGACAGACAGATAGACAGACCGATAGATAGATAGACAGACCGATAGATAGATAGATAGATAGATAGATAGATAGATAGATAGATAGATAGATAGATACTATATTAATCCTGAAGGAGATTCCAGATGAATTGAAAGTTAATCCAAGTTGCTTGGTAAAATAAAATAAAATAGATAGATAGATAGATAGATAGATAGATAGATAGATAGATAGATAGACAGATAGACAGATAGATAGATAGATAGATGGATAGATAGATAGATAGATACTTTTTTAATCCTGAAGGAGATTCCAGATGTATTAAAAGTTAATTCCAAGTTGCTCGGTAAAATAAAATAGATAAACAGAATGTTTCAAAATGATGGCGACATTGGTAACTGCCACTTGTATTTCCTTGCCTCCAAAACAACATGAAAACATGTTGTTGTTGTTGTTGTTCGTGACTGATGGGAACACAACAGGCGGAAATTACGGGGAGAACTCCATCTGTACCGCAAGAACCGGCGTTACTTTGGAGTAAGAAGGTGCAAAGCGGAGTTCTACTTCAAGCGAGGAAGATTTCTCTTTGTTTGTGTTGGTGGTGAATTCGTTGTCATGGCCTCTTTCATGCAGCGCGCACACACACTCGCAGCAGTGAGCAGAGTCTCAGCCTCTTTAAAGGGCACAGCCTGAACAGGGACAATCGCTTCTTATTCCGCTCTCGAGTCAGGAGGAGGAGGAGGAGGAGAGAGACAGGATCAGGAGACTAAGACTTGTTAAAAAGATGAAGATAGCCGTGGAAGCTGAATGAAAGCCATCTGCTGACTCATATGGTTTCACAATCTGACACGGCTGCTGTTCAGGAAGCATCTCCACGCCGAGGAACTGGATTACAAGTGACGTGACTTGTTGTTGTTGTTCACGCGTCCCACGTCGACAAAAGGAAGGAAACCAAAAACCCCTTAAACTGTGAGGTAACCACCAAGGGGTCCATCTGTTTAGATTTTATCAAAATGACTCAAATAACTCCGAGGTGCCAAATATTTCAGGATATTTATGGGAAAATCTGTTGTATAATGAATCAACACATCCAGAATAAAGATGAATATAAGGGGAATCAAGGCTAAAATATATTTGTTTTTTGACGTGTATTTAATCAGGATCCTACATCTGAACGAACCCTCTATTTATGATTTTTTTTTTTTTTTTTTTTTAATAATTGAATTTCAATTTGGCTCCGTGTCCTTGGAGGTCGGCGATTCTCAGCCGGGGAAGGTAAACTTTATTTACTGCTATATCTCTTCCACTACTGAGGCGCAGCATATCCAATAGTGAACCTTCTAAACATAATCAATTATCTGAGCTCCGACGGCACAGAATGCAGAATGCTGATAAGACTTTGTAGACTTTTTTTTTTTTTTTTTTTTTTTTCTAATGAAGAGAGAAAAGACGATTCGGTTCAATACCCTTGGGGAGTTTTTTTTTTTTTGTTTTCTCCTCTCCCTCTCTCTCTCTCCCTCTCTCTCTCTGCTGGTGAAAGAGAATTATTCATTGCATCCTCTAAGGGTAAAGTCGATCATTCCCAATAAATCACCAAATTGTCGTGCCTCTCTGCTCGTGCTCAGCAGGACCCTGGGCGCCGTCGATTTTGTGTCACATGCTTTTTGGGCTGACGGAGGGTTTGACTCGGTGGAGCCGCACGCGCGCCCGACACGCGGAGATACCTGTGTGTGTGTGTGAAGGCTGGATTCGGCGTGACGTGGCGCCCAGACGTCCTCTTCGGGTTTCAAGCTGCAGTCCGTTACTTTGACAGCGTCCCCGAGGACGCCATCATTCAGAGCTCATAGTTTTGTAAAAACATCTATTCTGCCCCCGGGGTCAAGTTTATGTGAGCCCTCCTCCCCCCGACGGAGCTTATTGATCGTTCCCGTCCAGCTGATTTGCATGTGAATATCTCCGCCGTGGAGATGCGCGCAGATGATGAACGACACTTTCCCCCCCCGAAGATCAAACCGTATCGATTTTAATTTCTTTTACGTGCCTTGACGACAACCTCCGGCCCGTCCTGACAAAGCGCTACGCGGCGCGCGCCCGTTCGAACGGACGAAAACAATGGCTCGGCCTCCTCTGCCTTTTAATTTTTAACCGTAAAATGATTCAAAGTCATGCTGACCTTTTACAAGCAGCATCTGTGGGGACACAGAATTTATGTTCCGTGGGCCAGGCTTTATGCCAACACACTGGCTGCTGTTTTTCTACCATTAAACAAGAGTTATGTCACACTTCCCATTTAATCACAGGCTTTTTCGGGGGTCTGAGCAGAATTGGAGCGCTCAGCCAATGACTCACTGTGAGGGGCCCATTTGACAGATTACACCTGCAGTCACACTTAAAGGTAATGTTACCAGCCCTCAGCAGAGGAGGCGGAGGGCCTAACAATGCCATTAAGTGTTTTCAATTGACCTTCACAGCAAATGAAAGTTGGGCTCGACGTAGTCAACACACTGCTTAATGCTCACATAAGACACAACATTCAATATTCCTGCTACAAAGCCCTGAATCATTACCGTCCCCCTAATGTGTGTCATCATCGTGTTAGGTCCACTCCGACCATTATTGAAGTGGGATTTTACATCCTAAAATCACTTAGATCACTTAGGGCAGAGTGTTTTCTCAAGGGCGTGCGAGCGGCTTGGAGGACAAACCTGGAGGCTTCGTGATCCGGTGGCGTCCTGCGAGCTGCACGGCGCAGCCCGGGCGAGACTTAGAACCTTCCGGAAATGGCAAGGCAGGTTTATTCTTACATTACAAATCAAATATTTTAGACAATTAAGAGAGAGAGAGAGAGAGAGAGAGAGAGAGAGAGAGGAACCCGGGCAAGGTTGATCACATCTGTGAAATTAAAGATATTTCAGGCCAAAACCGCCACCCGGTGTGTTTGCCTGTGTAATTACCTGCAGCCATTCGTTCTCTCTCAGAGTAAAGCTGCGTTCCGTCCCCGTGCTGCACACGGAGCCCACGGACCCCCCCAGGTTCTCCCCACGGCCCGCCCCTATTTCATGCACCGTTACAGCCTAAGAGTGTTTGAGACGATGCGTCTTCGCGGCGTTAGGCTGAGGTGTTTTTTCACGCTGAACGTTTTATAGAACGCTGTAATCGTGGTTCACCGGCTGCATCAGTCAGGTCCACCACACCAACCAGCCGGCTAACAAACGAATGAATGGATGAGTGAATACACATTAGGTCTCCTCTTACACGCCTTTCACGCCAGCCGTTTTACTAAAGGTTCCCGATTTTCAGGGAATTTATGCGTGAACAAGGTTGTTTTGCGTAAGTTGTGCCGTTCTGGAGATGGCTGTGGTTACGTAGCAGGTCCGTGAGTCCTACGGTGGATGGGAGGACGGGTCAGGAAGGTGATTTTTCGAGTCATCGTAGTAAAACACAGCTCTGTTTGGGAATCCAGACGATCCATTCAGCTTTTATTGTGACGTCCATGACAAACAAACAACCAAAAACTCTAATCTCCTTGACCTAGTTCGGGTGTAAATTCCCTCAAAATCCTCATAAACATTTCTTCGCCTTCTTATTCACTTTTAGTTGCTTAAAAAGTTTGGTACCAGGATGTGCATAGTTAAGTTTTAACTTAGTTTTACCCTCTGGCAATGTTTTATATTGGAGCTATTTTTTAAATTTTGAAATTCAGGTGTGTGAGTGTGTCTGTGTGCGTGTGTGAGAGAGAGAGCGGGGCAGGTTCCCGGCCTTATTTCAGATAATAAGTGCACTATATGCTCTTTCTCATCTGACGATGTGACCCAGACCACGATGAGAATGTTCCATTTAGTAAAGAGAATCAAAAAGCACACCGGGCACAAAGTCTGTCCTCTGTGTGTCTGTGTGTGTGTGTGTGTGTGTGTCTAACTACATGCATCACTGGCTGTGTTTCCGCGCGCACGGGGGAAGTGAACGAGCTGGGTGGCTGAAGAAGATAACGCCGCGTGTGTTGTGGAGGTAAAGAGGAAGTAATGGGGATACTGACCCACATTCCTTGGTTGCGTGTGAAAGGACAGAAGGGCCGGTGGAGATAGAGCTCCTGTTAGGGCCGAACAGGGCGAGGGACGGAGACGAACTTTGCTGAACTGTAACATCAGATAGCCAAGTAGAGCTTCGACCCTGGGAAAATGCAAAAAAAAAAAAAAAAAAAGATATTCAAGCTTTACTGTGAAATCTGGTTCAGTTTTTTTTAAAGAATCTAATTCACAGATGGCGGATCTTTACAGCTAAATCAACTGATGTTCTTTAACGTTCAACTCCTGCGTATAAGATTGACGGTTTATTGCGAAAATCCTCGCACGGCTCCTCGGGTTCCTTCGTATTTCACACTCGCTCGTGTATCTGCATGGGATTCGGTGTGTGTGACCTGAACATAAAACAGGGAGCAGAACTGCAAAACGTTATTGAACATTTACCACTTAGGATTCTCGGAGAAGCTCGCCACAGATCTCACAGTGCATTAGCCGGGAGATCCTCAATATGGGAAAAGAAAATTAATTACTTTTGTGAGCGTTCCGACTGTGTTAGTGCACATGCCGGCTTTTGCTCTGTGATTAAGGATCTCGAAAATATTTAGGAAGGCCCGGCTAAATATACAGCCAAGGAGACGTTCTCATACCTTACTTAACCAAGTGTGAAATAGCTTTGGCTAAGTAAGGGGACAACCATTAATACTGATAAAAAAAATAAAAAAAGAAAAGAAAAGAAAAGAAAAAAAGAAAGGGACGAGGTGCTCTCAAGGTGGAATGTGAGTTCTCGCTAAGAAAGTGATTTATGTCACCTTCAGCGAGGTTAGAGAGGGAATTCTGCCACCCTTAATACAGATCTCTCTCTCTCTCACACACACACACACACACACACACACACATACAGGAGCGTGTGGGGGGGGCCTGTCAATCTGCACCCGTCAAGATTAAACTTTCACATTTCCATTTGAGTTCCATCATTTATAATTCGCACTGTTAACAGAGAGCTGCCAAGTGGGGACGCTGAACCGTGTCCGTCTATCAAAGGGACGTCTCCACGGGGACATTTGTGTCCATTCGGGGTGTCCATATGGGAAACATTTGGTTCATACGGTTCGTCCATCTGCGGCGTCCGTCACGGAGTCCATAATGAGCGACACGCCCGCGTCCTGTCATTTTCCGCCATATGTTTACGTCGTCGTTGTTGTTGTTGTTGTTGTTGTGGGCGGGTCGGGGCCGTCCAACTCTGCTCACACCACGCGGTGCTCCTGCGAAGCCTGTAGGTCACCTCGCTTTGTATTTTCTGAGAACTATGACTGTGGCATCTCAGCAGATGGGTGGAAACTTTCTGACAAATCCACAGAACGTAGGCTGACTCACGCGCGGCCATGACCAGATCCCGGCTCCATCATCTCTCCTCATCCAGACCAGTAGATACTAATCACACTCTAATGCCAGGTTGTAATGAAATCCATAATTCAGAGTGGAATTATTGGTGACTAATTACCTCCTCAAAAGTTTATTGAAGTAGACTGATCGTTAATACGGTGTGTATACGGTGCTGGACGTCTGCCTGTGTAGCATATAGACTTTGACGTGCCGTCATAATTACACCCCAGGGATCCATCATCCTCTCTGACGTACTGCAGCCATGAAAAACGACTGCCTGAAAGTTGTCACCACGCATCAAGAGAAAGTAGCTGATGTCATTTTATTGGACAGTTACACTAATCTAAATATTTGTAGGAGTTATGTTCCACAGTCAATAATTCCAAAGTAATATTTCACAGTACTTAAGCCAGGAACGTCACAAAAATGCCGCAACGGTGTAACATTTGGAACATCGTCACGTATGCGATCGCAATCGCAGACAACGTGGAAAAGTGAAGCAGATTTGCTGTCGTTGTTTGCTTTTTGTTTCTAGGCAAAACACCAAAGCTCACCGAGACTGTGAGTTTTCACTCGGAGGTATTCATCAAATGAATGGATTCTATTAGCGGCACTTTAAAGCAAAGCCTACTGTCAGACAGCCTGAGGGGCTGCCGGTACCAGACTTTCAATTGGGAACCCTGGCAGCTCCACACGCGGCCCGCAAACAGTTTGAGTCCTGTGAAGAGGTCTTTACCTCTGCACCGACGAGCCAGACAGTGAAGATGAAATTAAAATTTTTTTTTCCAATGACGAAGAAAGCCTATCTGCGGCATTCACTTTCGCTCATTATGTTTTAGTGACACACGCAGACACACACACACACACACTCACACGCACACAGACACGGTATTAGCTGTTCAGCATGCAAATATCTTTTGTGTCCCAGCAGTCTGCACTCCACAATAAGCGCACGGCGATGTCCTGATTAAATCATAATCCATCCTTTACAATCTGTTAATGTTCGGCTAAATGATGTTAGTAGACGCTGTTTAGACACACACGCCGCCGCAGATCCCCCATCTGTCAAGACGCGCGTCAGAGCTCCTGAAATCTGGGTTCCTTTTTATCCCTTTTTTTCCGGTCCGGTTGGAAAATCTCTCCCGTGTGAGATTTTAGAGCGTCTGCGTAGTGAATATGTCTGGGGTTTGTCACTTTCCTAATTAGCCAAATCAACGTGCAGTACATGCCTGTGGATTTGCTTTATTAGCCTAATCAGGTCTCCAGTGGCAAGACTCGACATAAGAACCTTCTCAAGGAGTTAATAAGGTCCTCGGTTGAAATCAGTTTGTCTCACTCTACCATGGCAACAATCTCACTGTGGCAAGAGGTGGCGAGTACTGTATATTTATGGGTAATATGAAGCTACCCGATGCTTTCTCTCTCTCTCTCTCTCTCTCTCTCTCTCTCTCAGTCAGTATTTGCTTATTTTCTGATTTTTGCATTATGCTGGTGTGCGGCAGCCTCAGCTTGACTGGACCGGACCCTGGACAATAGATCCAAATCCTCCACCACTCACAACAAGAGCTGGCACACCGAGTCACTATATGATTAATGCTACACCTTCACCTGCTGCAGCCGGAGGAAGGCAGAGCAGAGCAAAACAAAGACTCGCACACTCACGGCCATCAGACGGGTTGTTGGATCGCCCGAATGTGGCGTGCGTGTGTGCGTGTTTCTGTGAAATACTGCACGTTCATCTGTTGGAGAAACGATATTGCCACTTTGATGGCAATCTCCTCGGAGACGTTCGCAGCTGCATTGTGAAACAGTCCAGCCAAATGTTCAATAACACATATTCCAATGCGCCGCAAATGAGTCATCCGCCTCTCAAAAACCCTAAAGGAAACTATACGAGCGACTAAATCTTCACATGCACAGGAAGTGATGCATTTTATGCTCCTGGCAGTGGCATAAATATAATCACCATAAAATGAATCACTGTAAGGCATCGACCCGGTGTGATAAAGTCACAAGCAACTGCATGAAAGCCTGTAAAATTACAAACACGGCTAATAAAATATATTCATTAAGGCCCTGTGAAATGATGACTATAAATATCATTTCTCTCAGCCGCTCCTAAAACAAGGTGAGGGCTGATAGCTTCCTGTGTACTTTAGGCAAAGTAAGTCGAGGGGCGTAACCTTCATGGAGCCTCCCAGGTTAAGGAGATGAACTCTGAAGAGTGTTGGGGCTGACTGTGACCTGTTTTTGACATTTGGTTCACGAACGCACACTTATTTACGTTCTTGGAGGATTTCTCCCTAAAGCTTCAACTCGTGGTACGGGGACTTAAAAAATATATATATTCAGTATATCCATTTATTTATTTATATGTTCAGTCATGCTTTCATTTATGGATGAAAAATACTTATTTTATCTACAAATAGGCCCTTTTGTTGCGTTAAATCCTGGACTAACCCTAAGTTGCCTATCTGGTGTAGTGTCCCAGATTCAGCACCATGGAGAGTAGATATTTTGCTGATACTCTGCTGGCCCGGTACCTCGTCTGTGTATCACCTGTGCTCTCTCTCTCTCCACTTATCTGCCTGTGTTATGCCCCGTATTCTATTATACTGCTGCTCCAGGAGCATCCTAGTAGGTGAAGTGTCTCTTAAAGTCTCATCTTGTTTACGTTCTGTCCTGTAAGTACAAAGTCGGCCCCTGGTCCAGGATGCCCCCGTGTCACTGCAGCCCATCCTGCTCAATGACCCCCCACTGGTTTATTCTTTTCTGTCCCATATCAAGCCGGCTTATATACAGTACCTCCTAGCAACGGCTACTCACGGACCCAGCTGCATCATAAACAGATGGATACACACATAAAGGTGCAGACTTATACAGGCGTAAGAATAAACAGCCACTCCAGTACCCCCATATTTCCATTCCATACAGTCCATCTTGTTTTCTCATGCTCGTAATGCGTTCAATCGCATTACTATTTTTGCTATTTAATAAACGTCCTCAACACGCACAAAAAAAGGAAAAGCAGTTACTTGCCATTCCACAGAATTCGCAGCCAGTCCGAGTAAAAATAGACCCCTGTCTCCAGGCTGATGCAAACAACAGGGAGCGAGACCTCATATGGGCATTTTGTGATCAAAATAGCTCTGTGGCAATTTAACTGTGCAGACTTAAACCTTTATTTACTTTAATCCCTCACACAGTCAGGTCTTAAGCGTGTGTGTGTGTGTGTGTGTGTGTGTGTGGTGGGATGGATTGGAGGCCTGCTGCTCATGTTGGTGATAATTGACAGATTTGACCACCTTAGCAACCACTGCGGGGGTACCGGGAGATATTTTTTTCCCCGATTGCACCATCTTATATTGACAAAATGCAACAGATGCTGACATCCATCAATATTCCTCGCTCCTGTAACCAAGGAGGAAAAACTGATTGGCTGTGAGAGGCGGGGCGGCACAGAAACAGCAAAGGGAGACCGAGGAATGAAAAAACAGAGAATATTCTAAATCCCGCGTAATCGATTTAACGTTAGCATTAAAGGTGATTTCCGGTCATCGAGCCTTTCGTCTTTTTACTGTTCCAGATGCTTTTTTTCTCTCTCTGAAGTGGCTACCTCTGCACTTTAATGCATCAACACTTGGCCAGGATCAACCCAAAGTGATGAAATGTATTCTTTTTTTAATTACCTTAATAGCCGGCGTTCTATCTATCATAGCGCTGATGTTATTAGATTAGTTTAAGCACAAATGGCCCGGACGGATGGCATTCTCCAACGACAGCCTCAGACATCTGACAAAATCTGCCTTCTGTCTGTCTCTGCCCACTAACAAATTATTTTTGCTTCAATTAATACAAACCTCATTTGGCTGATTGCTGATGCGGAATGAGTCGATACCGAGAGCTACTTGGCTTCAAAACCCGTCATGATGTGACTGAGCAATCTGAAAGGCGCGGGCAACCCAAAAGTGGCAATGTGGACTTGTTAGGCGCTTAATGAGCATCGAGCCGCGGCGGTCTGATAGATGGACTGCTCGTAAAGAGCAATAATTTATTCCGTTGTGCTCGCTGACAAGAGGATAACGGTCGGATAGAAATGTGTGACATCGACTGACAACGCGTCAGCATGACACGCAAAACAATGATGACAGCAATTAGTAGAAGGGCGGAATTCAACCCCCAACGCCCAACAGAGTCCACGCCACATCGTATTTGTGTATTTGGTCGATTTATACCAGCAGGTATGAGAGATCTATCGGTTCCGTTCGTACTGTCTGAAAGCTTTGACAAGCGGCTGATGATGACATCAACCCCGCAGATACAGAAAGGACACCTCGTCTTCTCTCTGAGCCGTTTCCAAACGACGTCCCGCGTTCGTACTGTACGCGGAGGACAATCGTGCTCATCGCAGCGTCGTCGGTCGGCGCCCGATGATTGCCTCGCCGCGGCCATCATCACACAAACACCGCGTCTGCATCACGCAGTGTGTGATGCCTGTAATCAAGCAAGCAGTGGGTCAGATAGACACCAATCAGCTATAGACTCCGTCTCACCCAGCATGGGCGCCCGCATCAGAGATGGCCGCGACCACCCACGGAGCACCATCTGCTCTACATTTCATCCCAGAGTGCATTTACCATCTATCTGGCTGCTGCGCGTAGACTCAAATTGACTGGAGAGTATTTTCTGAAGAGTCAAGATCCCAGTCAGAATTTGAAGGTTATCTGTTAGAGCGACTTACAGAGCGACTTGCCGTATTTGTTGAGGTGTTATTGCCTCCGTCTGTCCACTCGTCAGGAAGGCGGACTGAGCTGCGCGTGCGTCAAATTTTAAAACCTTCGCTCCAAATCTAGGAGCGGAGAGATTTCCTAAGTGTGTCACAGAGGCTCCTTTCTTGGCCGTCCAAAACGTCCTCCACCTGACATGATGTCATCATCCGAGGCAAAACCAGGGAACCAGATGAAGCCTTTTTTCGTTTTTGGGTAGAGATGAAAGCCTGCCGGGGTAAATCAGGTGAGCGGGGCGGGTTCTGAACCAGTTCAAAGCCACAGACATTCACAGCAGCCAAGCGCTCTCTCCTGGCCTGGTTTGTCCATCGACAAGCCCCAGAGTCTGGGGGTGCTGCTGGAACTCTGGAGCTCTAATCAACGCAGCTACGTTGTCGTTGTCTCCCTCCGTCTAAGAGCAGAGAGAAACTCGTCAAAGCCGCATCACCGGTCGGATTTACATCATGAAATGAACAAGAACACACAAAGTCTACTCAGCCGCGCTAATTCTGTGTTTGCCCGCGTAAAGCGTGCGTATCCGCGGCTTCCCGTTTGCGCTCAGCCAACTGAACTATGACGGCTCAACACACACGTCTGATCTTCGTAACAGGAGTAAGATCAGACGATGGATCCCCAAATACTCGCAGCTCTCCGAATCCACCTGGGAACTTTATTAAAGCAGGATTAAGTTTATTCAGATTCTCGTGTTCGTTCAAGCGTACGTCCACACTGAGAAACACCGGAGAGTCTATCATCGACTGAAACCACGCGGAGAGAGAGAGAGAGAGAGAGAGGAGAGCTGAGGAATCCATGAATCGTTAAAACCAAAGACAACGCGGCTAAAGCAGCCAAAACATTCAAATAAATCTCAGAGATGTATTCCAAAGTTATTGATTACAGAGTTTATATAATCAGAACAGGCAGAGATATAATCTTGTCTACGTACACAGATAAATGCGCGGCGTTTTCTGCTTGGACTGTCGGGGAGGCTCGTCTGAGTGAAAACAGGTGTGAATCGTGACATCCTAATGGAGGGTAAGACCATTCCACGTGGGATGATACTCATCACGATTGTCTCATTTGTCTGCATTACTTCTTCGCATGTTACAAAGAAAACAGCAAGTAGAAGAATCCGATCTAATCTGTTGCGGC
>OMNV01010763.1:10315-21152 GCA_900303265.1 Brotula barbata | reverse complement strand
CCACAACATCGGTCCAACATTGCAATAGGAGACGCGTCACGGGGACAAAATTGAGACAAATTCTGCTTTTTTTGTCTCAGTTTTTCACTTCTTTCATCACACAGTTGTGACACACGTCAAACTGGCAGGTCACAGCTGCATCACGTGACACGGAGTGACCTCACGTCCTCTCATTTGATGCCTCGCTATCACCAGATGTGTGTAATTATGATAATAATATAATTACCGTGCTTTGACCTACCTCGACAGATAATTAAACAAATGTAAACGTAATCCGTTTACGGGGAGTTGTGGAAAATTGTACCTCACCCGAGTCATCTCGCCGCTTCTATCCGAGCGAGCGTTCAAATATGTTAGCTCGTAGCAACGCAGCAATTTAAGGCAGTTTGCGTTTCTCCCCAATTAATGTTGCATAGTGTGCAGACAATCATCCCTGGCCTTGCATAAATCTTGTTAGAATTCCTAATCTGCACCATTCTCTCTCTTTCACTCTCTCATTCCTCACACATACACACACACACACACACACACTGACACAATCACACAGACACCTCACGTCTGCTTAATGTGATCAGCGCGGAGCAGAGATGGGAGGTTGAGTAACATCTGCGCTAGAGACCGGAATATCTCTGATCGCATCCACACCCTCTGCTCACCACGGCGTGATGCTGGCACACTCGCGCACACACACGCACGCACGCACGCACGCGATGCAAACATCACCTCATGTGCTCATCATTCTAACGCTGGAACAGTCGGTAAACAGATGAGGAGTAATGTAAGAAAAATAGAGAAATAACAGGAGTGGCAGACTTAGACGATATTTTGTTAGACATTTACACATAACACACAGTTAGAGGGACTGACGCAGGTCCACCAGTACTCCAGTGATGGCTCTGTCGCTAAGTGACGGTTGATATAACACCACCATGAGGTCAATTCATGTTCCTGCCTCTAATTATTATTATCATATTATTATCGTTGTTGCAGTTATTTCACATCAGTAATAAATGCACATTTAAGTTTGGTTACAATAAACTAAGTCATCCATGATCTACAGCAGTGTCATATTAGCCCCAGACTGTACTGGGGTCTTATTGAACCACATTATTGCTTTGTCTCATACAAACTACTGTCAGATTATGAACTTTATTTTGAAAATCTGCTTTAAATTTAAGGATGACTGAGGATGAACAGACAGAATGTCTTGTTCTTTGATGAATAAAGTTTACAATGCAATGGAACTCAACTTAATTAAGACACAATCAGAATATCTGATTCATTGTTAGATTAAAAAAAGAGGAACAGAGAGAATAATTCATATTTATATGCACGTATGATACCATTTATATATCGAAAAAATGCATCATATACGCTACAATGTGTGTACGGATTGCTATGCTATAGCTATGGATATACATCACATCTGGCTATCAACACATATCTCTTTACACTCACACACACGGGTTTCTGCAGAGTGCTGGTGAGGCCACCTGTGTCCTGTAGAGTTTTAGTGGTGCTGGGTGAGGTATTACTCCAAGTAATCTCCTAGACTGGCCCATTAGTCACTGGCTCGAGCCCTTCACCTCAGGAGCTCAGGAAATTGCACAGACACACATTCTATACACACACACACTCTTTCTCTCTCACAGACATATATGCAAACCAAAGTTTCCGGGTTCGTCGGCGAGACGGAAGCCGGAACGCCGAACGACACCGACAGCGAGCAGACGTTGACGTGTGAGCGTGTTTTATCTGTCCTCGGTGTTTTATCAGTTTTCCTTTTTGCCTGAACAGGAGTGCATCAATAATTAAGTTTTTAATTACAGTATTCCCAGAGAGCCCAAACAAAGTGTGAGAGCAGGGTGGAGAGAGAGAGAGAGAGAGAGAGAGAGAGAGAGAGAGCGGGGCATTAAAGTAACTGGTTCCAGCCCCCGGGGCGCTCCAAACACGCTTCATGTCTGGGAAACTACTTTTGACAACGTTAACTTTGGAGATTCATCACATTTCTCCCGCTCTCTCTTTCTAGCTGAGGTCATCTATCATGCCGAGTTAGAGATCAGACGCAGGAAAAACTGAGAGAGCGATAAACACCCAGACGTACACACACACGCCTCATGCAGATAGTGCAAAGGAAACCTGTCCTGTGATTGATAGAGAGAGAATGGAGAATGAAGGGGGCAGAGAGGCAGACAGAGAGAGAGAGAGAGAGAGAGAGAGAGAGAGAGAGTAAAAGTTTGAAGGCAGTTGACAATAAGTGACAGCAGCTCAAACGCCTCAGGCCATCTCCAATTATATCGACGTTTAGAGTCACTCCCAACTTTACATCAAACACGCGCCACAATAAAGGAACTCCCAGCTGTAAAGACGAGTCACCGTCTCTTCTTCTGTCTGATAAACTAAACCGCCAAATCCACTCATTTGCCTTGGAAACGTATATATATGTTTTGTATGCGTTTGAGTGTTTCTATGAAGTTCAGTTTCATTATTTTGGACAGTTCCATCTCCCATCTGGCATTAAAGTGGATACTGTCATCCTGTATCAGGACACAGTGCGTCCATAACGTGCCCCGGGCTGCCCGTGATGCAGCATGGCGGCTAACTAGCATCCTAGCTGGCTGTTCTTTGGTTTCTTGTTTGATACCCAGTTGGCTAGATTGCAATCAGGGACAGAACAACACAACAACAGCCGTTTTCCTAGATTACCGCTCATCCAATTGCCACCTATAGATAGATCGCATCTCATCCACAAACAGACACCCAAAACCGCCCCCACTCTCACAGGAAACCCATCCTGAAGTTGACTCGTAGTTAATTTGACACTTCGTCGTCCACGCTGAGTTTGAAAAGTTTCACCGTGTCCATCAACTATTGGATGTCTCCATAGGAATTAATGATTTTGAGTGGGTGGAGCCAAAACATGCACGAGCCGGGGTGTCTCCGGCCTGATCCACGGACGAGCCTCGTTCATTTTTTTGAATAAATATCCGATAACACGCTTTGTAAATGCCTGTCATAAGACTTTATTGTCTATTTATTACCCCGTCATCTGACAGATACGCCACGCTGGTTATGACTGACATCTGATGACATCGTGAGCCAGATTACAGCCACGTGTGCGCTTCTTTCACTTATCTGGATCGAATCATCTCCAACGCGTCCCATTTGAACACAAAGTGAGGACGTTCCGCTGTCATTTACGCCACTTTGTATTCACGAAAGGCAAATACAAAACAATCATCGCGTCCATTCGTTTCAACCTCATCCTCCGCCGCTCCCATCCGCCTGGCTGTAACTGCCCATTAATCGCTGCATATGTCATGTGCTCCTCTTCCTGCACATCTTTCCTTTCCATGAATGCATCCATTTATCCTCTAGACTCCAATATCTATGTGCCTTGAGGTTACTCACAGAAAGAGGCAAGGATGAGACACAAAGAGGCAATAAGGAGCGAGGAGTGATCGATGTCAGGGGGGGTCGGAAAGGGAGTGTCAACATCGAGCGATGAGACAGAAATACCTCACCTTTAAAACCACCTTCCTGAGCTATTTCTTGAATAATGTTTTGGGAGACATTTTCCTCACCGCTGCCGACGCGTCCCGCAGCACTCGTACGTGGAAAAACGATAAGAAGGGCGGCGTGTTTACTTTCCGCGCGCGGCGCAGACACTTGGAGGGAGATGTGTTTATGAACGTCCATAAATATCCTCTCCTCCATTACTAATAAGACAACAATGGCGATGCCTTATAAAGGCACGATAAGAGCGGCTGCCGACGCTCTCCGAACGTACAATACCAAGGCAGGTTTAAACTCCCGTTACGGATGAGGAGCTCGGACCGGGTCTCTGTAAACGAGCGGAGCGCGGCCAAAAGGAGAAGGAGGTGGTCGGAGATCTCATTATCACGCGGAGGGCTAGAACAGAGATCTCAGACACGTGGTTCTGCTCCGTGGCGTTCGTGCTTCACCCACGACTGCTGCTGAGTTCACAACCCGCAAATCTAATCCATCCATCCCATCATTCCGCTGAAATATTACGTTTGCAATTAGATGCATGCATGAAACTGCACTGTGGTGAGCAATTGAAAATAAAATGTCTAAATATTGATGTTTTTCACCACCAAAACCTTTTTTTTTTTTTTTACTGTTATTACTGTTTTAGTAGATCTACAGCATATTGATGAGACCAATCAATGATAGTATATAAAGACTTTTTACAACCATTTCCTCCTATGTGGGTGGATTCTTACCTCCAGAGCTGCAGATCTCTTCCGCAGCAGCTGCTCGATGTTCATTGCCGCTCTGGCCACCAGCTCCTCCGCATCGTTTTGCTCCACAGTGTACAAGTTTTGGTTTCTCAGAAAAATCTAGACAGTGGGAAACATGGAACACTGTGATTGTTTACGTCCAGACGCTTCAGATTTTTACGGGAGGTCATGGAATATTTACCTTAAATCTTTCATTACATCATAAGTGTGTGTTTTAATCGTTTGACAGCCCTGATAAGAATAAAACTTAAACAGTTCAGAGTGTAATATCTATAATTTGGGGCTTAAATAAATCGTTTTTATGGGTTGTATAGGTTTGTACCTGATTGAGGCTCTTCCCAGCCGTGGCTGTGTCTGCCAGAGTAATGAGCTCTTTCTGCATCTGATCAACCCACTCCTTAATCCTGGAGGGGGATAAAATAAATAAATAAACAAATAAATACACAAACACACAGACGACCGACGGCACAAGTCAGTCCAGAGGAGAACACAGAAATTTCACATGGCGCCGTGCAATGAAACTGTCAGTCAGGTTATCCAACACGCACCACATGACAAGTTAAATCACCTGATCCTGTCACCCGGCATCAAACAAATCCAATAACAAATCCCTCAGATGGGTCAACCAAACAAACCCAAATCACGGGGAACAAACGCGGCGGCGTCCAATCAGGCGCGTGTCACCGCGTGTCAACAAATAACGCTGCTTTGTAAAAGTTCAAACGGAGAGTCATCCAATCAGGTGAGTGTCAGCCAGAGCGGCCGGGGACGCTGATGTGAGAGGACAGGCTGAGGCTTGGAGAGGTGGGAGGTGTCCGGGGACGCCGTGCCTCCATATCAAAGAGCTCCCGGGACGTCCAGCCTGCCCACTGGACTACTGACACTCCGCCGGATGACTCGGTTCTCTTATACCCCTCCAATCATTTTGTCAAAGTACAGCCAGCTCCCGGCCTCCATCATCACATCACAGCATCGCTCCGTGTTGACTCGTCACGGATGAAGATGGGGCGAGGGGAGAATTGGAAAGATGTGATATTCTGATTACACGGCACAAAGGCTTGTAGGAATAATTGAATCCATGTAAAGCCACACCGAGCACCAGGATCCTTAAGGGAGGGAAGTACTTGGGTGCATGTGGATGCATGAATTGAACAAATGTGCACACGTGGAAAGACACACAGGGAGGAGACGCTGTCATTAATATTGCATGAGGGTGTTGACATGGGATACGGATGCTCTCATTGCCATGCGTTCGCACTCACACACAGACCAAGTGGTGATACTCCCTGATGTAAAAGAGCAATATTCCACTCGCATCCACGCCAACGGATACTCAAGCTTCTCAAAAAAACAAAAACAAACGTAATTCACGACACCCGTGCACATAACGGGTGTTAGTTTTCCGAGTTGCGTGTTGCATATGCAAAACATCCATCCTGGCTTCTACAAAGCTGAGGGATGCGGTGTGATGCAAACAGAGGATGCTGAGGATGAAGAAGACACAGGAAGACGCAGGAAACGAGAAAATCCGGAGCGTGCAGGGAAAATTCTGAGCAAGAGCGCTTGTATCAAAACAAAAAAAGAAAAAAAAATGTTCTTAGGTGAGAACAAATGTCAGCAGCGAGTGCAAAGTGTGAATTGTTTGGGGAGAGAAATGCCAGGTTTGGGATATTAGAGCGGGGTCGGCCATGATTCCCCTGACCAAATAAAAGGCTAAGGTGTTCTGGACAGACAGAGGCTTGGCAAAGAGCAACAACAAAGAATCTCCTCTGCTGTATGTCGTGGATGAAAGCCAACAAAAGCACCCAGGCAGCCATCAGCTGTCAAGCAGCTGTAATGGGACTTGGATGAAGCTCTTCAAGTGCACTAAGTGGAGTGAGGTTAAAGAAGAACGCTCAAATAATCAAATCATAACAGCAAAAAAACCTAAAGCTCCCTAACAATTGTCTTTTTTCCTCATTTGAACCTCTCTCAAATGTTTTATTTATTCATTCGTATCTTACAACACAACTACAACTATTCAAATTCCACTTGTGGTGTTTTTGGAGTAAATCATACATTAGCGGTGCAGTAATTTATAGTTCTCTTATTTCAGCAGTACAATACTGATTCCAAATAAGACATTCATTACAAGTGCAGCTGCGGGGAGACACAATAACGATGTCAAGAAAACTAATACGATGAGGTCAAAATACATGATAAAACATGAAATATGCAATTTTACATGTTCTGAATCTAGGGCAGTGCAATCAGGGAGACATCTGAAATGATCTCCCCTCCCCTCCTCCCTCCCCCTCTCCTCTCATCCTTTCCCCACTAAACATACAACAGAGGACATGTATTTTAGTGGACCTTGGACCCCTCAGCTCTAAATCCATAAGACACCGAACAGTCAATTGTGGTGTGTGTGTGTGTGTGTGTGTGTGTGTGTGTGTGTGAGCTCAGCTTTGGTGTAATTACGTGCTTCTTGCTGCTACAACTGTAAATCTCTGCAACATAAACTATGTGGCGGTGATGAGACAACCCGGTCCGTCGTGCTGAACGTGTGGAGGTACGAACGATAAACTTTACTGAGCTTTGCTAAACTTTTCTCTCATCCAATATGCATAGAACACCTCATTAAAGTCAATAAATAAAAGACCAACAGGTAACTGTTAGTCTGTCCCTGTAAAGACAAAGTCTAATCATCTTGTTAAAAAAGTTTCATCCCATCAGATGTAAGATTTTACATAAACTAGGAGAAAATTCTCATAAATGCCATGACATTAAGTGGAGTCTGGTTTCACTAATCCACTGATCCGATACGATTCGTCTCACGTGAATGTCTTCCCATCAAAGAGAACTAAGTGGTAGCTCATTACGGCTAACGGAAGTAAAATGTGAAGACCAGAAAGAAAACTGGAACCAAAGCAGCACGGGGATTAGGCACAAACACCTCTGAAGTCCTTGTTTCAGAGCTGATGGAGTAAACATTTTCTGCTCTGGTTGTTGGGCTTTGATTACAGTAGCCTGTGGTACAACACTGGCTAATTAAACACACACACACACACGCAGAAAGACATATACAAATGGCAACTGGGTCAGACGCTGCCCTACATTGTTTTTCAGACACAGAAAGCGCCAAACACTGCAAAACAGAGAGAGAGACAAAGGATGAGAGGGCTGGAAAACTATAAACACAGAGGGAACGAGAGAGAGACTAATGTGGTACAGAGACTTGCTGCAGTGTACGGCGAGGTGTGTGAGGTGAGACGACACGTGTGTGGTTTTCACACACACCTGACTAGGTCCTAATTAGCATATACACAACTGTGCAGCACACTCCATGGCAACATTTATTTTCAAGAGGATCAGATGAGATGAGATAGGAGGAGATGAGATGAAATAGGATGAGATGCACATGATGAGATAAGATGAGAGTTAAAATTACACTAGATGAAATAAGATAAGGTAGGAGGTGATAAGATAAGATATCACGTGATGAGATAAGATGAGATGAGATAGGATGAGATGAGATGAGATGAAATAGGATGAGATGACACGTGGTGAGATAAGATGAGAGTTAAAATTACATAAGACATGCTAAGATAAGATAGGATGTGTGAGATAAAATGACACACGATGAGATAAGATGAGATAGGATGAAATGACACATGAGATAAGAGAAGAGATAAAATTACATAAGATAAGGTAGGAGATAAGATGACACATGATGAGAAAACATGGGATGAGATAGGATGAGATGACATGGGTAGGATGAGATAACATGATGAGATGACACATGATGAGATGAAAGATAAAATTACATATAATGAGATAAGATGGGATAAGATAAGATGAGATCATTTTAGACTAAATTCAATCAAATTAGATCAGATTAGATGAGATCAGATCAGATCAGATCAGATTAGATAAAGTTTCCTCTAACCCCTGAGGGGAAATTCAGGTGTTACAGCAACATAAGAGATGATTTCTCAGTTAATCTCATCTAATTGTTTTCTGGCCGGACTGATATAAATCCATGGTTATAAACTCCTAAAATGATAAGAAGGAGACGCTTTGACAGGAGCCTATGCTGAGATTATTACTCCTATTCACGCTAACTGTTGTTTAAGACATCTGTGGCATTACAAAATGCTTTGGCTCGGCTGTTGTAATTGGAAAAATAACAGATTTGTAACATCATAAAGAGAGATTAGTTTCCAAAATTACATTTACATAATCAGCGAGGCAGTCATCGTTTATCCTCCGTGCATTTAATCAGCATAATCCAATATAATTTACTTGATGAATTCGATGGAGCTGCTGTATACTTTGTTGGGCTGCTGAATGAAACTGTGGGATGAAATGAGAGGGAAAGGGAGTGTGACTTTGATGAACGTTGTGATTCCAGATGGTCCCAGCTGATCCAAACAGATGAATTCCACTTTGCCAATCACCACCAATATAGAGTTTGTTTTTAAACTATGAACTGTAACCAATCCATCGCCCAGGATAACAACACACACAGACAGAGTACCAGGTGATGGGGGAATCAATGGGAGCATCGATCCAGCTTCTCTGAGCTCATCACACATGTTGTTGTGTCGTTGTATTAAGATGTGGGTCAGATTGACACATTTGGGCTTTTTACTCCATCAACTCTAATAACAGCTTGTTAAAAATCCAGAAGAAGCACACACTGTCCCCCTGACACACACACACACACACCATGTAGCCAAAGTGCTCTTAGATTTAATAGCTGTCATCACCCAAGGCAGACAGCTCCCAGCTCATGTGTCATAATAATCCAGTCGATTCTGGATTGAAAGTTGTACCAACATCAGACGAAGGAGCGAAGCGCCGAGGAGACCCAGACAATGAGAGGAGTAATTTAATCCCTGATGGCAGCATCTGATAAAATCCATGAACTCAAACCCGGGACAAGAATGCGTTCGATCCCAGGCATCCAGCAGAGGGCTGTAACCCAAAACATCCCTACACCGTGGAGTCCTTATTTGGACAGGCTGGTCTGTCTCAACTACGCCAAGATTCACACACTCCGACGCTTATTTTGCGAGTTCAGATTGAATTACGCAGGGATTAAAGTCGTGCGCCATGCAAGCCGCGGCTGCGTTATTTCCTCCCAGAAAATGAACTTTTTTTTTTTAATAGCAGACATATGAGGTGAATCCGCTCCAACTCCTGGATAACTTCACGCAGCGGACACTGTCACCAATTAACCGTCACTGACGGCGGTTTCGGGTACCCATCGTTAATCTGAGATCAAACATCTTCATTTCCACAGGATGCACAGGAGACCGAATAGAAAAACAGACCAGCCCTCTCTCTCCCTCCACACACACACACACACACACACACACACGCGCGCGCCACGTACTCCACACACACCTTGAATGATGCGTTAGACATGAAGATGAACCGTGACATGTTCTGTTGGTAATCGGATTACGGCTACTTACATGAGCTGCGTGGGGAACTGGGATGCCAAAACCCCGTCCTGGCATAAGAGGAGCAGAAACACCCAGACTGGAACCCTGCAGGTATCCATTGTAAAAAAAAAAAGGGGGGAGATTCCCCGACGCGCGTCAACACCAACACCAACCCTCTCCTCCTCTCTCCTCTCCTCTCCTCTCCTCCTCTCCTCTCCTCTCCGATGAATGGGAGTGGTGAGAGTAGCAGAGATTAACCAACCCTGACACCTCTAATCTGATCAACCGACCATCCAACTGCACTCCCTCTCCCTCTCTTCCTCTCCCTCTCTCTCTCTCTCTCTCTCTCCCTTCCCCACACCCCCTTTGCCTTCCCCTTCCAATACCCATCGACAAACAAACAGAGATCATTTATTACTGCTGCTATAAATGAATGAGTCCGTATTCATCACTGGAATAAAGTGGGATTACACTCTGACATTAGTTGATACATCATCAGGGACTCAATCAACGGACCACCTCCAAATGATGCTACAGCTTTATGATGATACATATGGGGAGGAACAAAATGTTTCCCCTCCTCCCCCCCCGGTACAGAGAAACACCTGCTAAAGGGAGAGTCGGACCGCAGGTACCAGACACACCAGAGCATCCTCACTGAATACAGATGCAGCCTCAGCGCTTCCTAAGACATGACCGGGATGATGGAGGATTTGACTGCCCCGCGTGTCAGTCACCGTCAGCCGCATGAGTGACAGCCAGCTGAGACGCCGTCCCACACGGGGATCCGTGCCACGGTGATGGAGTTATTGATTTCTGATATTATACGGAGCAAAGTAACGGATCCACTGTAAAAATCCAATCAAATCTCTGGGCGTCGTCAATCACCTGCTTTATAAGATTGGATTCAGTGCCACCTGTCCAGGTTAAATGTGTAAAAATCTAGAATTACTCCATCAGAGGAGAATATAAAACTAAAGCCTGAGAAAATGACAAGCAAGAACATAAATCTGTCTGTGTGTGTGTGTGTGTGTGTGTGTGTGTGTGTGGAGAGAAAGATGTGAGATTCAGGCTTGGAGGGAGGGCAGGGCAGCTCAAAAGCAGGATGCTTGGGGATTTGGTTATCAATCGTTGCTTGGC
>OMNV01010758.1:2613-19303 GCA_900303265.1 Brotula barbata | reverse complement strand
AGTTTAAGACGGCTTCCAGTTGGACTCATATCCAGATTCATCTTTGCTACTGTTCTTGTTTCAGTTGCTCTCTGTTTTCTCTCTTTGTGTCTCCCCACCCTCTCCCACTTTCTCTCTCAACCCAACCGGTCAAGGCAGATGGCCGCCCTCCTAGAGCCAGGTTCTGTTCAAGGTTTCTTCCCTTTAAAAGGGGAGTTTTTCCTTGCCGCTGTCGCCAAGTGCTCGCTCATGGGGGAATGTTGGGTCTCTATATATTGAACTGCTTTACCTGTAAAGTGCCTTGAGATAACTTGTGTTGTGATTTGGCGCTATATAAATAAAATTGAATTGAATTGAATTGAATTGAATTGATCATCTCGGAATGAACTCCTTTCTTACTGTTAACACCACCTGAGTCCAGAAGTGGCCAGCAGAGGGCATCCAGGCGCTCATTGACCTTTAGTCTGAAGACATTTGGAGGCCGGATCCTCAGCAGGAGATGAATTTCTCCATTTTCCAGATCAATATGAGCAAATTGAATAACACAGTGAATTGTGGACTTGGGTGAAGATACTTGAAGACGTTTGTCCTCTCATCCAAGGGGCTTCTTCACCTCTATCTGAGCAGAAGGATGTCCCAAGTATTTGACCTCTGTGGGGTCAGTGTCAAGGTCAAGGATAGTGCTTGGGTCGTTAGCAAACCGGACACATGCGGCGGCAGTCGTTACAAGTCGTTGGACTTGTGGGAGGTCAAGTGTGAGCCACAGTGATTGGCGTCCCGTGAAGACAAATGTGAGCATTTGTTTAGTCTCCTTGGGAAGAGAGGAGAGGACAGCACTGCAGGTGCGGGACATGTGATGTCATCGCACCTATATAATAGAACACTGTGACATCCCAATATATGCCAAATTCTGTGCCAGATGTTGGCAGATGAAGTGCCTTTTTTGTCCGCGGGGTTGAATGCTGGGATTTGTTTGTATGAATTGTATTAGTTTGTATGATTTTTGTTTCATGTTCCATTTTTGTATTTGTATTCCTGTTGAAAATAAAACAAAACTTATCAAAAAAAGATTGCTGTTTCAAGCCAAAGGTCTGAATGCTACAAGCTAACAGATCAGAGCTGACATGCATGAAGTATTGATTGATAAGTATTGAGCTTCTGGGTGATGGATTGTGTTTTGTTGCTGCACTGCAGGGTGAAACTTCCTGATTTAGAGGAGAAATTGTCCTGATCTATAATCCAGATTTAACTAACACTGATAATCCACCAGGTATTCTAAAAGTTAAAGTGTAATGATTGTTTGATGAAGATTTCTCTGCCTCAGCCTGATGCCTTGTGACTGATGTGACCCCGCCCTCTTTGTTCACTGCAGCCATGCGTAGAGCGCCAACATCCACTGGTTGGGTATCAACTCATCCATTCTTTTTGTTGACAGTGGTTTAACACCTTAAAAAGTGGTAAATGAATGTAAATGAATTGGTTGAGTCCACATGAGAGCTATTGAAGACTTTGGACAACATTTAGTGGCTGTTTTTACCTTAAGAATTTTTCAAAGAACCCTAATCCCAAAACCTTTATTCTGAATGTGGTTTAGAAGAAGAAGAAGGGTACTTTATTGATCCACTTGAGGAAATTAATTCTCTGCACTTTAATCCATCCTCGTATGAGGAGCAGTGGGCAGCCAACAACACACGCACATGCAAGCACACACACACACACAACAGCACCCGGGGACCAACGCAAGATCTTCCACCTTTGTCTTGGTCAGGGACAACGGTAGGAGTGATTAACTTAACGTACATGTTTTTGTGGGTGGAGGCAGCCGGAGCACCCGAAGGAAACCCACGGGGAGAACAGGCAAACTCCACACAGAACGGTGCGGAAGTCGACCCTTATTGCTGTGAGGTAACGGTGCTAACCACCACGCAACCGTGACGTCTAACTTTGGTTTCCTTGTAAATTTTGTGCTTTTCACTAGAATTTAATCTAAAAGTTTATCAAGCTGGATATTTCACATGAATGAGTCACAGCTAGAGATAAAAATGATGAACCTGTTCTGACTGACTTTATCTCCTTCCTGTACATCACTACAAAGCCCAGTAATCACTTTCATGGACTTGAAGATTTGACAGATTCCATTCCTGATTACCACAGGTTACCTTCCTCTTGGTGCAGCCTGACTGGACCAGGATGGCGAAGTCTCCAATCTCATGCGGCACCTCATGCAGCAGGATGGTGATTGTGGTGACGGTGCCCACGGCCGGACCCACCAGGAAGGACGCTCCGATCGCCAGGCCGTCCGTGAAGTTATGGGTGAAGTCGGCCGCCAGGTTGAGGTAACCCGACACCTTGATGTCTGTCAGAAGACAACAATGTGTAATTACACAGACTGCTCTCCAACACCTGTAAAAGGAACAATGGTGGTAACCAGGTCAACAGGAGACGTCCTCTGACTGAAACAGGTCATAGAATGACCATGCCAAAGGGAAATGATTATTAGCACCTTGTTAGTGTGCCATTGTCTGGCATCATGGAATGAGTAAAAGCTAATATTTTAGTTGGGTTGATTTAAGTCACCTGTCGCGGCTCACCTGCAGAGCACACGGCAAACCCCGTACGTGTGGGGTCAGGCAGCCAGACTAAAAACGATGAAACTCTGCCCCCTGCTGGTGTGCGGTACTACACTTTATTGCCGCAAGCACCAATCTGGCCAGCTGAGCTGAAATCGACGTTACATTCCCAAAAAAGTTTTGCAATAGACCGATATGTATCGGGAAGGACAACAAATCTTCCTACACATCGAATTGTATTTACTCACTTTGTGTCTTGCGTTTATATGTTTGCGGTTCTCTATTTCGGTCTCCAGGAGCGCATTAACAAAAATTAATTACCATAACACAGGTCAATGTGGCAACGAAGAGGCAGATAACTGTGAAAAGTAAAAGTGAGCAATTTGTACCACAAACATCACGTGGTGATGAATCACTGGTCTCCAGGGTTGGATTATGTCATAACTTATAGATGATGCCAACTTATTCACAAATTCAAATGATTTACCTGTGCTCTTTTCCTCCTGTTTCTCTGGCTTCTTCTCCTCTTTTCTTTCTTCCTTTTCTTTTTCCTCTTCTTCCTCCCCATCACTCTCCTTCATCTTGGCAGCAACTGAAATAGAGATTCGGTCACTTTTCATTGACACACAACATGAGCAGAAACGAGCGCAAACCATTTTCTGTCGCCTGTGGCAGATAAAACCGATTCATGTAAGTGGATATTAACAAAAACTATTTAAACCCCGAGCTGAATTTGGGGAAAAACAAGGGAACTCGTGTCAATGTGTTTTTTCTCCTCTAAATTTTCTTCACACAAATTTTTGTGGAAAATGTTTACAAACATTTTGTCCAAGTGTGATATATCAGGATCATTTTTTGGTTAATGCCTGTAGACGGAAATATACATTTTTATGGGGGCTGGCAGTGGAAAGAGCTGAAATGTCACACCTTGATCACGCGACTACAAATGACCTGGAGGAGGACTGTGTGCGTACCGTGAGAGTGGCCGTGTGAATGTCCATGGCCATGTCCTCCCTTCAGCAGACGGACAAATTTCTCCACAACAAGAAAGGCAATGATGCCACCCAGAACCCACAGGCCCACCGACATCATGTGACCATGAGCAGCTCCTGTGGGGAAGAGGGGGGGATGCAGAGAGAGATGGACAGAGAGATAGACGGAATGACAGAAGGAGAACAAGAAAGACAGACAGAGGTGGAGATAGAGACAGAGAGAGGAGAGAGTGAGAACAAGAGAGACCATCAGAGGGAGGAGGGGAGAGAGTGAGAGAGAGAGACAGAGAGAGAGATGGACAGAGGCTCTTCTTTAACTTCAACATAGTGACAGGACAGCAGCAGGTTCTGTTATTTCCCTTTCTTGCGTACCATGGGAGTGGCCGTGGTCGCCTGATTCTTCAAGACCGTGCAAGTGGCCCTGAGCTTCGCTCCCGTGGTGAGAGTGAGGCTCTGAACGCAACAAATGTGACAGAGGGGGAGACAGGTAAAGATCATACACTCAGCGAGTAAGGAGATAAACCATGAGTCCTACAGAAGTACCGCCTACCCAGAGCGTGTGGGATGAGGTGGAGGAAGGCGTCGCCCAACAGCCCACCAGAGGCGAAGCTGAGCAGCACCTTGAGCAGATTCTGGTGCTGGTCACTGTTAGACTGAACGGGGATCAGAAACAGGATGAGGAAGGGAGCAGCGCTGATCAGCAGGGTGGCTCCCACAGCCTGAGGATGTGGAGGACAGGAGGTGAACTTTAGAAGACGGGTGGAGATCATTTGCTTTATACTCCTCCATGCTCAGACTTTATTCTATTTTACAGTCTGGGAGCAAACTGTGGTTTCTACAGGTTAATTTTTCTTTTTTTAAGGACATTTGTCTTTGCCTCAAGCAAAGGTACTAGATATTTTGGAATCAGGACACAGCTCAGAATATGAATTTCAATGGAGGAGGCAGCTGTTTGGATTTTTGTTTCAGAATTGTAAATAGAAGGTACACAGGCCTTTGTAAGACTCCTTTGTTAGATTCGTCACAGCGTGCAGATCTGCTCCATGTGAACTTAAAATATATAACAGAAACTTACACAAAAAAAAATCGCAAATCTCAAAATGTTGTGTACTGTGTCAAGGCCCCTTGTAAGACTTTGACAAGTGGATTTAAGACATTCTACATACTAAATAAGGCTCTATTTTTACACAAGGAAATTTAAGACTTTAAGGATCCATAGAAACACTGACAACAAAGTAAAGCATTATTCATTTCTTAGAATTTGTGCATTTTCTTAATTGATCCAGTTCCAGCCGACGTAACCACGCAAGGCCCACAGTTACAGTTAGGACTGGATCAGGCTCACCCTGGACCAGCCCTTAGTTATGCTGCTGTAGGCCTACACGGCCGGGGGACTTCCCATGATGCACTGCCCTTCCTCCCTCTCTATCTATACTGTCATGTCCCATTACTTCATGTTACTAACTTGTCTTCCTCCCCTGAGTGTTTGTCCTTTGTCTCCCATCAGGTGCACACGGAGTTTAAGATGGCATCCAGTTGGACTCATATCTAGATTCATCTTTGTTAGTTATTATTTCAGTTGCTGTGCATCTCTGTTTCTCTCTCTCTCCCCCTCCTTTCCCCCTCCCTCTTTCTCTCTCTCAACCCAAACGGTCAAGGCAGATGGCCACCCACCTAGAGCCACGTTCTGTTTGAGGTTTCTTCCCGTTAAGAGGGGAGTTTTTCCTTCCCCATCATTTGCTATAACACCTTACATTGTAATGGCTCCAAGAAAAAGACGACGAAGACGACGACGAAGTGCTGTGGTGTTTGACAGCCAAAACACAAAGATTGTCCGCATATTTGAGTCCAAGATGAAAATAAAACTGTAATAAATCTGACCGGTCCACTGCCTGTGTGTTGATACCAGCCAAAAGTAGCTCAGTTTGTTCTGTATTGCATACTGCAAGCAGTTCATTACAATAATAAGATGCCATTCTTCTTCCAGTTCCCTGACCTGCCAGTCAAGTAAATGGTTCAAAGGATTTTGTAAACGGTTTAAGAGTGGTATAAGAGTAGCAAGAAAAGCAAAACAGCCTAAAGAGTAGTTAACATGTTAACTGTATCCTGTCGTGTCGTAGTGGTAAGTCTGCAGAATTATTTAGGCTTAGGCATAGTAAATACACAAGGGCGGGACCGTGGTTTTCTGGTTCAACTGGCTCTCCTTGTAACCACCGTAAGACCAATATTTGCCCAAGTAGATTGACATAATCTCATTTAAAAGATGTTCACACACTTTCGCACACACAAATAGTCTGCCATTGGTACAGTGCAGTAACACGGCGTTTACTGCTGTGTGAGGGTCAAGTGTAACAAGGACGAAAATTCAGTCACTCAGTCAGTTTTTGATTTTTCTGATCACAACAGAAATAAATTTTTGTTCCCATTTATGTGCGAGAGCGAATAATGTAAACATCCTGGCTTTTAACTCTTTACAAGATGCAAGGCACATTTTTTGAGGAGCATCTAGTTTTGTTTTGTGATCCTTCATTTTTTCCCATCCTGTCTTTAGCAGTTGGGGGACATTGTGAGCTTCTAGAAGATTTGACTTAATTCTCAAATCTGCGTTTCTGTTTCTGTGTTTACCAACTCAGCCTATAGGGATGTAGGCTGAGCTGGTAAAGACCAACAGATGGTTTTCTATGAATGCTGACCTGAAATCAGTACATTGCCGCTGAAATGAGGCAGCCACGGCAGCGGTGAAATGGTAAGTGGACTGCATTTCTATAGCGATTCTCTTGTCTGGAACCACTCAAAGCACTTTACAATGTTTGCCTCACATTCACCCATTCAAACACTGACAGCCGAGGTAACCTTGCAAGGCCCACTTGCTTGCCAGGAGCAATTTGGTGTTAGGGTCTTGCTCAGGGACCCTGGACATGGAGGAATGGGGGATCGAACTGGCAAGCCTTCGATTACTAGTGGGTATCAAAGTATAGGAATCATAGTAAGAATGAATTTAAAGTCTGATAGATGGTGCAGACATAGCAGAAGCTCTAGGTTCAGCTGGACTCCAACACATTCCCCTGCATCAAACAGACAGATGTTTGGTCCACAGCCACGATCCCCTGCTCTACGTGACATATATATATGGGCCGATGCTGCTCTGGATCAAACGAGAGAGATCTGAGGATTGAGGTGATTTTGCTCATCTGCTTAATTTGTCCTGCAGCTACAGAGCAGAAAAAGAAGAATGGGTTTGTTCCCTTACTTTATCCTCTGTTGCATATAAACAAGGAAACAAAAAAAATCTTGTTTTACTTTTTCAATTCGGATCCAAAAAGCAAAAACTGAATGATGGATTGCACACTGGCCATCATCTCCCCCTGTCCCACCCCCACCTTCAGAGGGACCAGACCTGCATCCACAGCTCCACCGTGTTCCTTCCCTGTCCTGCCGCCTCCCTCGTCACCCTTTCCCCTCCGTGAGAGTGTACATGGCCACTGTGCTCCTTGCGTACTCGAACAACATCCTCATGTGTGTGCCCGTGATCGTGGGAGTGTGCGTGATCATGCCCATGGGCGTGTTCCTGGCGTTCCTCCATGTGTGGAGGAAGATTGGCCTCTGCAGTCCACTTGCTCGCTCCATGGAACATCTTTACCTCAGGTTCGTGCGTGTGCCCATGGTGATTGTGTTCGCCATGGGAGTGTGCATGGCCATGATGGTGGCCATGGGAGTGGGTGTGGCCGTGGTCACCATGGGAATGGCTGTGAGCGTTGGCTAACTTGGAGGCTAGCAGTAGTAGTGCAGATGTCAGTGCCAGCAGGCGTACACAGCCCATATTCTGCCCTGAAACAAAGAAGAAGAAACTGAAAACAAAAGGTCTTCAGGATGACCTGGAGGGCAGGCTCCACCTCAAAACCTGGTCTAAATAAAAGGGCGAAAGCTCCACATCAACGTATTCAACGATGGTAAATGACTTGGTAGTTTAAGTCAGTAGTTCAGGGTCATTTTAAGTACTTTGGATAAATGTATTCATATTGCAAAGACATTAATGACTGAGTATACACCATGATGATGACAAAAAAAAAAATCCACCACAGTAACATAATTTTATAAAATAAAAACCCTTTGTCCTGGAAATGTTCTCTATCTATATGTGATACAATGGACTGGATAATTAGCAGCTATTGATATGAGTTATGAGTTTGGTGTCTGACGGCACTTCAAAAGAAGGTTATGTTAAACGCCATTGTTTATTGTATATATGTATATGATGATTTGACATAAATATTACATTGATGCTTACCTCAAAGATGAACAGATTAGCCTCTTTCACTCGGAGGTAACCATCAATCTTCATAAACAATGAAATTTAATTTCAAATTCGACTGAAAAGCCCAAAGTTTCCATAAATACCAAGGATCCAGAGTAAACAGTTTAAGGAGAAAAATCCTATAAATTAAAATTTTACACAGCTTGTCGCGCACATATATCCAAAAATGCACATTACATGTATCCAAACTAGAAGTGGACTGATAACCGATGAATTTACAGATATTAGGGGACAGTCATTTAAGAATGAATACATAGAGAAGGGCTGTGCAGCACATGTGTTTTCCTCAGACATGTAATGTGTAATAAACCTGTTATAAAGCCTTCCTGTGTGCTAATCTGTTTCATTACTCTCACACTGCTGTTCAACTTTGGCTTAGCTTAGCGCTGCGATTGCATCCGTTTGTTGCTGGCTTCCCGTGGAGATTTTAAAATCAATCTGATAATCCGTGGTCTTAAAAAGGCGTCAACACTAATCGTAAATTAAACAATACAAGCCGGACATCAATCATTAAGCGCCGGTCGCCAATTTCTGCAACTTCGCTAGCTAGCTAACAGGTAGCATGCTGCTATTTTGCTGCATCACTTCCCGCGGTAATCAATAAACGCCACACAATTCAGTCTTACCGGCTAGTGTTGGATATCACCGCCCGTTAAAACACCGGGTGCCGACGTAAACCGTGAGCTGTGCCTTGCTTAAACTGGTGATGATTCAGGCCGTGCTGGTGTTGCTGGAGCTCAGTCTGAGACGTGGCGTTTACTCAAATCTACTCTCGGAAATCACGCGAGAGCCTGTTCCATCGTAACCCGAAGGTTACTTCGGTGCTCCCTCGCCGAAGTTGGAGATATGAGTTTTGTAAATACATTGCGATCGTAAGTTAATAGTTTCACATCATTCAATTATCATCAGTTTAGTTGCCTTGGAGAAGAAACGTGGGGAAACGTGCTTTAAGGGGAACCTTAAGTGAACTTGGAGGGTCCAAGGAAGTCTCGCGAGATGAAGTAGTCATGACTCCAGAGCAGCATCCTGGAGGGGACTAGGATGCTGAGCTTTATTTATAACAAACTTTAAACTGAACAAAAGCAACGAGAGGTTTTAGCGCGGAATTATTAAATTTAAAAAAAATCTCAAAGTTATTAAAATACATTTTTGAAGAGCTTCATAGATAGATAGATAGATAGATAGATAGATAGATAGATAGATAGATAGATAGATTTACTCTACATTTTATCATTTATTGTTAGTTTTGTTATTGTTAGTGTTTTGTGTTTCTTATTGTGTTACTATTACTATCACATGAGACTGGAGACGTTGGAAACATTGGAGGTTTCCATCAGTTTGGTTATGATAGAGAAGACTTCCTGGTCATGGACTTGAAAGGGTTGACGTGGGTCGCCCCGGTATTTCAGGCTGTACTCACCAAACACAAATGGGATTCAAACACAGATTATTCAACCCGGTAGAAAAACTTTCTCACCAAGGATTGTATAGACTGGCTGAAGAAGTACCTGGACTACGGGAAGAGCAGTCTGGAGAGGACAGGTAGAGTCCCACCAGCTGTCGTGTTGAAGAGAGCATCATGATACCCAGAGAGCATCACGATGTTCTGGAGGACAGATGGAGAGGAGCATTACGAGGGCATGGACCACGGAGAGATCCTCCCCAACCAGGACGGAACCTTCCAGAAAAGCATCAACCTGCAGGTATCCTCACTCGGACCTGAAGACTGGGGGAGGTACCAATGTGTCTTTCAGATCCCTGGAGTCCCAGAACCCAGAGTCACTGTTCTGGACCCTGGAAAACTGATCAGGACCAACGTGAGAAGGACTGAGGATGATGTGGAAGGACGTGAGGAACCCTTTGAATGTTCTGATGTTCCTCCTTCAGGTGGGCCTCTTGGTCTTTTGGTACTTTTTGTGCTGCTCCCCCTGTTTGTCAGCATCGTTAGATTCCTCGTGCGGTGAGGGAAAAACACGTTTTCAGAGTTCACATACAGCACACCAAGAACTTTGATTTCCGTGTTCTTCCTGTGATTCTAAATGTGTATTTATTTATCTTTTGTTTATATTTCAGGGCGAAATTAGTTTGGAGTAAGTATTTTGTCTTGAAACTCTTCATATGTAGGAGCTTTTCTATTTAAAAATATGTTACCAGGCTCCAACCCTAAAACTAATCCCTGCTGACCATCAATACGTTTCTAAGATCATTGATAGGTTTATTAATCAGATATTGAATCATGGGGAAGTGTGAATATTAATCCTCAATGTTTATCTATTTTAGCTTTGCTTATTTAACTTATACAGTATATATGTATATACAGTAACGTACAGTATATGCATGTAAACCAGCATGTTCAGCTGTAAATAATGCACTCATGTAACATCCCATCAAATCGAAATGTGACTGTTCTTCATGATCTAAACTTGTGCCGCTCAGGCTGTAATTCAGTGACTTTCCACAGGGAGGCGACGTCGTCCTCTCCAGGTCGAGTCATAAAAATAGACAAATTTATACAAAAAGCATGAAGCTCTGTGATAAAATGTTCTGGTGATCTGAGTTGAAGTGTCAGATTTTCTTAATGTTTTATGACATATGTCATAGACGTAGAAGTATTGCTATCTACATTTATGTGTCGTGATTTTTTTTTTGAACCCTGCTGTCCTTCCACCCTCTGTCTCGCCTCTTTTACCTGATGAACTTCACCTGCTTCCCTCTCTCTCCCGACTTGTCTTGGGGCAGCGTGTGTGTGTGTGTGTGTGTGTGTTTCTTCCCTTTTGCTCCTTTTGTTCATATTGAAACCCTTTGTCCATTCTCCTTCTTCGATATAATGCTTTCGAGTGTCAGAGCGACGTGGATGAGACCTTAAATCCAAAGTCACGATAACATCCTTGAATCACTGAAATTCATTCATAATTCAGGCTGGTGTTTCACCCTTTAAGCTTGACATAGCTACTCCCCCCTTTCATTTTTAATTACCTCAGGTATTATTCATATTTTTACATTATTTTCTGAAGAACTTCAAATGTCAAAAACACAAACTTCATATGGATTTCAAATACGTTTATCTGAAGCACTGATCACTCGACTTTGTACCACTATACTGATGGGGGTCTCAAAAGCAGAGGGGGGGCCAACTTACACCCAGACAGACAGACAGACTGAAATCCAATTGAATCAATATCCCTGTCACTGACTAAAGTCTGCCTCAAGTTCACACGTTCTGGGGCCGTCTGCGGCCGTCTGCTCATTGTGGGGGAGGGTAAGGCCTCGCTGACCCCTGATTGTCCAGATGCAAATCGAGAGAGGGAACCAATTCATCGTGGCACAATTCGATAAGACATCTGCATATTGAGCATCTGCAACCCCCGAAAATCTGCCAATACCTTCCATCCCCCTCCCCTGCTGCCCCTCATTCTCTGGCCCCCCCACGGGGGTAGTGCCCCACGACCTCAAGGCCAGCCTGTATCCCTGCTCCCCGACCCCGACGTCCCCTCCTGACCCTGTCAGGCCCCGATCCCGCCCCACAGACGGGGACATTGGAGTTCAAGGTAAACGTGTCCGTCTGAGGACCCTGTGTGGCCCCTGTTCCCCTCTCGCTCTTTCTCTCTCTGCAGCCTTTTCCTCTTTTTTCATCACTCTTATTAATCCATAAGACTTTTTATAAACACAGCTCAGTGAAACTAGCAGCCCTGAGCCGTCACATACATGTTACATTTGAAAAATCCTTATGGCATGTTTGGGATTGACTATTTCAGATGGATCGAAACAGCATAAATCATACTCTGAGGCTGGAATTTGACCTAAAGTGGAATTGAAATGGCTCAATAAGATAAGATAAGATAAGATAAGAAGTTCATATACGCTGCACCTGTCTCACTGCTTCATCGGCTGCTTATTTATTGTTCTTTTTTCTTCATTTGATTTGTCTTATGCCTCTGACGTAGGAAGTAGACTTCCTGTTTTCTGGTCCCCTTGATCCTCCTTCTTGAATGATGGTCAGAGCCTGAACAGTCAGGCCACACCTCCTCATCTTAGCCTGACTATGTCATCGCGGCCTTCTCTGCGTTGTTGAAGACACCTGTGTCCATCCCCTCTCAGGACATCCCTCACTCCTCACTCCAGTACCTCACTGTCCGAACTTCTCCTGGACTCCCTCACACTCAGTTGAACTCTTGAAGTTCTAGATCAGGCCTCATGTTGACTCATGTCAGGACTTTGACCTTTGACCTCTGTGGACTTTAGGCCTCAAGTGTTGTTTCACTGCGCCATTGCGCCACATGACACAGTGGCGCAGGTTTGATTCCGGCCTGTGCCCTTTGCTGGATGCCATCCGCTCTGTCCTTCCTGTCGAAATCTCTGCTGTAACTTTCACAATAATGAATAATGAATGAAATAATGAAAGCCCCCAAAACGTTTTTCCTTACATGTTGAGGTTTTTATTTTAAGTTTTTCCTTGGGTGTTACTTTTTTTTAAAAGTTTTTCCTTACATGTTGAGGTTTTTATTTTAAGTTTTTCCTTGGGTGTTACTTTTTTTTAAAAGTTTTTCTTTCCATGTTAAGGTTTTTATTTTAAGTTTTTCCTTGGGTGTTACTTTTTTTTAAAAGTTTTTCTTTCCATGTTAAGGTTTTTTTGGAGTTTTTCCTACACGTTTAAGTTTTTAAAAAGTTTGTTGAGTTTTTTTTTTGGAGTTTTTCCTTACATGTTGAGTTTTTTTTTAAAAAGAAGTTTTTCCTTTCATGTAAAGTGTTTATGTAAAGTTTTTCCTACATGTTGATGTTTCAGGGATTTTCTCCTGGTTTGCGTGTGTCGCCCGTTCTCTCCTGCCGGGGCCGATGGCCGGGGGTCTTGGCCATCGACTTATTAGCATTGAAATCGAGACTTTTTGTCAAGGCCCCTGTCAGCAGCCAATCAGCACAGGCCTCCAAAGGGCTTGTTGAGTTCAGAGTTATGATGACTTTAAGGCCCGTCCAAAAAAAGAAGGAAAGAGATGTTTTTCGTGTGTGTGTTTTTTCCACTAGAGGTGTTCTCTCCCACACGTGAACACATTCACACATAGTCCAATCGTCTTTAATTGTTGTTTGTCATAAACAGCTGTTACAGGTTGAATCCACCTGTTGGCTGCACCAGAGTGAGCTGAGTGTATGTGTGTGTGTTTGTGTGTGCGTGTGTGTGTGTAGGAGTCCCACAGTGCGTACGGAGAATGTGTGTGTGTCCTCAGTGCACATGCGTCGGTATGTGTGCCCCTGACCACTTTGAACCTCATTCCTGTGATTCTTGGCAGGAAGTGAGTGTCAGTGGCTCTTGGTCGTAAAACTGCTTTTGGTGGCTCTCCCAGAATGCACTGGGGGGAAGACAGAGAATCTCTGTGTCACCTCGCCATGGCACGGGATGCGAGATCGCTGGGAATGTCAATAATCGGCTCGAATTTTGGCTGCGTGTGACAGAACCACCAGAATATCAATTCAACGGGAGATTACTCCCACAGGACGTTTATCTATGTGACAAAAGGTAAACAAAGGAGTTCGTTCATAAATTCTAAAAACTGTCTGAGAACAAAAAATCCCACCATCACCTCATCTTTTTTCCCACCTGTATTCCGACGAGGAAGCGTCTGTCCAGACATCTGTAGCTGATACAGAAGAAGACTAAAGGACTGCGTCACGTACAACCCGGAAGTCAAAATCAATCATGGCAGAGGCGTGATCAAACTATAAAGACCAACCAAGAAGAAGAACGTTTCGGATCGGCCATTTTGAAAACCCCTCTGTGTTTCCAAACTCAGGAGCCGAGCGAGCGACGTGATGACACGTGTGATTTTGGATCGTCCACTGTGACTTTTGCTGAGGTGTGTACGTGTGTGTGAGTTGCTGTAATTTATTCACATAACTTCACTTTTTGTTTCCATCTTATGTTGAGTTTCCTGATTTCACCTTGCTGCCAGGAGCGCCTGGGTATCCTGGATGGACCTCAGCTGCTTATTTCATGATGGGGGTTCAACACGTCTCCAGTCTTAAGACTGGAACCACCGTAAGAAGTGATGTCCCAATCCGACGTTAAGAGGCGGGCGGAGTCTGGTCAGGTTCTGATGGTCATGTCAAGGTCAAGGTCTGAAGGTCTGGAACAATTCTGGTTGTTCAAACTTTGAGCCGTTTTCATGCAGTCTGTATAAAATCAAAGATATAGCAACAATAAAAGGATGATTTGAAATGTTTTGTATACATATCTATCTATCTACCTATCTAAAGGGGGCCCCTCTTCGCTGGGGCTCAAACACGCCTTGACTTTTACAAAGTCCAACTCTGGTCACTGCGTCTTCTGCAGCGACGTTCCCCCACAACTGCTTGGATCCTTTCAGGCACTGACCAAGAAGGAACTGGACGCGTGTCTTCATGTGGAAAGTTGGACTTGGACTAGGATACGATTCATTTGGGCTGGTTCTAGAAACCTGTGGAGGAAGTAGTCTCAATTCGGTCCCAAATCAGTCCTGGGACACTTTGTTTGTGGTGTGAACACCATCCAGGGTGTTTCAGAACCAACGACATAGAAATCTGTTGGTCCACTGATCTAGAACACTGGTTCCCAATGTTGGTCCTTCTGTACCCATTGACCCGCACTGGGAACCACGATAGTTTAGCAGACATTAGCAAAATCAGTAACCGTGCATGAAAAGGGAACAGACAGTGTCTCCTAGCAACCGTCACTGTTTGGATTTCGTTGTTTCCCCTCACAGGTTTTAGTTTGACATGTCAAGATTATGATCGTTGATCAAATTTACAGAACTTTTCCAAAAGATTTCCAGGCTTGGAAAACAAGGTCTCATGATGACTTTTGGGCGTTTGATCACCCAAGAAACTGCACCCGTCATTAAAGGAGCCTGATTGAGTCATCAAACCCTCTGTGGGATCATTTCGTCTGTCGTGGAGTCGGAGCTCAGCGTTTTCCCATCGGGACATATTTGTAGCTACAACACAATGTTTAAAAGCTTTTGTGCCTCATCCTATAGCTGTGATCTGCGTCTCAGGGCTCGTGGACAAAAGGTGTCAAACGGAGCGTTGGACTTGGCCTGCCGTGTCGTCCTGAGGCCGCACCTAATCCTATTACTGCAGACGGAGGAGGAGGAGGAGGAGGATGGACCCTGCTCTCCCTTCATCTGTTCAAGTCTAAGGGTCCCTCTGTGTGTCTGTGTGTCTGTGTGCGTGTGTGTGTGAGTGTGTGTAATTGCATTGTAAGCGACTCCTTATCCACATTGTCATAACACTGATGCGGTTCAGGTTTTGCCGTCTCCGCGTCGGTTGGACGTTTCAATCACAGCTCATCTGAGATCTGAGATCTACGTCTCAGTGCTCGTGGACAAAAGGTGTCAAATGAAACTGAATTCATATTTTTAACTCCTCGTTTCTAACGCTGGTAAAGTCATTGGTAACCAGCTGTCAATCAATGAACTACATTATTACTAATCTCTCATTAGGCAGAGAGGTCAGATTATTCAAAGGACCGTGGAAACAACAGCCCATCAATAACTGACAACATCACGCAGAACAACCATTCCAAAGCTCTCAGCATCTGAAGAAAAGACAAATCCTTAATCACTTGAATTTGGAAAGGATTGATATTATTTTCCCTTGAATCTCTTTTTTTGGTTGTGTTGGGTATCATTTGGTGTAGATTTACCCAGAGTACACCTTGATATGAGGTTATGACGATGGACACGTTGGTCGTTACTCCAGACTTTAACAAGTTCATCAAAATTCTACAACTTTTTCACAGCTTTTTTTGTACATTTTATGATTTTTTCCAGTAACATCTCTATGCCTATGGATGACATGTTGCTGCTCAGCCCGTAGAAACCCCGACCGACGCACGACGAAGTGAAATGAACGGAGAAACTTTTCCCATGTTGAGGAAAATATTGATTTGTTCCATCGTCTGTGAGGAGTTTGGAGCCTAAAATGAGCGGCCCGAGGCGTCGTCCGACGGCCTTTTGTTTTCCCCGCCTGTCGCCGATCGGGCGGCGGCCACACAGACAGACGCACATGCGGCCGTCTGCAAACTCTCAATAGTCGCATTCGTGCGTACACTGAGCAGAGTCTATCGCCTGTCAGATGCAATGCGCGACACCGGTCGGTATCGGGAGCCTCCCAAAGAGCCCAGCCTGGACGTCGGGGGGCCCCGCTCACCATACCCTGAAGCCCTCCTCTCTCTGAAACCCGCCCCCTTTTCATCTCACCGCCCAGTTCAATGTTAACGTCTATCGGTGTACAAAACCCGGGAGAAGAAAAGGAGGACGAAAAGGAGAAAGAAAACCAAACCTTTCCTCCTTCTTTTCTCACCCCGGCCTCCTCTTCTGTGCTGTCCAGCTGGCTGTGACCCTTGACCTCACGACTCTCACTCCTGACCCCTGGACCTGTTCCCACGCCACGCCTTTTTGTGTCCATCTCGCCATGGCAACACCTTGGTCACTGCTGCCACGGTAACAGATGGACAGGGCACACCCCCACCGTCACACACACCCCACCGTCACACACACCCCACCGCACCCCAGCCCAGCTCCGACACCCCGCATTCTCACACCCCGATCTCCTTGGATCCTTTCCCTCAGCGGGGGCCTCCTGGTATCAGGGTCTGATAGAGTCCCCCCTGGCACGGACACGTCACCGTGGAAGATGACAGACAACGATGCCCCAAAATGGCCCACGTATCCTATGTCACACCGCTGCCGTGTGTTGGCGCGGCGAAGGAGCCGAATTATCTCGCCGCGTCTTTTATTGACTCATATCTTCTGATGAGAAGGGGGTCGGTGGGGGGAGGGGGAGGACGCAGAGCGGAGCAGCGG
>OMNV01010698.1:3537-44114 GCA_900303265.1 Brotula barbata | reverse complement strand
CCCCTCCCCAGCTGGAGATGATGCAACAAGGGTCCTCACGCTAAACAGGCAGCTATTCAAATGAGGGGCTAATTGTGGCATCTGTTAACCCATTGAAGAGGTGTCAGTGCTGTATCATGGGTCTGTTAATTGGTACAAACAGGTAGCAGATGCAGGCTCAGGGATTGAGCATCTGCCAATTAGCGAGCCAACCTCCATGTGCACTGATTAGACAGCCGAGGAGAGGAGAGGAAAGGAGAGATTTGAAAAAAAATTAGACAAACTGAGTGCAAAGCTTGAAAAGAGGGAAAAGTGAGGAGGAGAGCTTTCAGAGTAAAACCTAAAACCTGTCAGAGGTTTAAAAGAATGGCAAAGGGGATAATAACTTCTTTATAACTCACCGAGTGGCCTTTTTTGATGTACTGGTTGAGGAATCACACTATCCATAATATCCCTTCAAAAGAAGTAATCAGAATTAACTGACAGGTGGTGGTTATTGATGTGTACAAACAGAAAACATTTTAAAGAAAATATATCATATAATTGTTCATCACGATGGCTTCAATCTATGTTAACATTTGAATTATTATCCTTACGCATACATGAAACGAAATGAATGAAATGAAATGTACGCCATGAGCATTGTGCTGCAGCAAAAAAATACAACTGACTTAAATGACAAGACAGAGTCGATGGCTAAATGTGACTGTACCTGTCATGTGACCTCTTTGCTAGTAGATGGTACTTCCTGGGTATTTGTGGAGAAACAGCACATATTCTTCTGTACAAAAAAAAAATGCATGACATCATTCCCTTTTTGCTTTCATGGTTTTGTTAAATGATAATTGATGATTATTTAATTTATATACTATATATGTATATATTTTTTGTTATGTTAATTGTAGCATAACCTGTAACCTTTGTCACTTGTGTCAATGTTATGGTTTTCTTTACATCATTTAAATAACATTTTGTTCCTTTTTCTTTTTTGTCTATCAAACTTTTGATAAACTTTTGCATTCCTATGCAGATTTGGGTATTTTGCATATTTCACCTTGAATTTCTTCCAATTTGTTAACAAATGAGCCTTCTGAAATATGAACATGGAAGCAGGTTAAATCTTTCTTTGTTTTCATTCTGTAGGTACAAATACATTGCGAGAATTTAATTCCTTCCTATTTGCTCCATTATAAATTTTTATCACTCCCTATCTAGTATAATCCAATTACTTCTGCACTTTGATACAGGCTCATTATAGCGACCAGTGTAAACAGATGAGCCACAGTTTTTAAAAGCATAATCAGGTAAATATGATCAGGACTCCTCAGGTAGTGGATTTCTTTACCTGAGGATCAGCACAGTGCATTGGGAAGCTAATATGCGACTAACCGTGTCTGATCATCTACAACAATATTTTACAAAATACAAAAAATGTATTTTCACTTGTCCCTGTTCACGAATGGGGAAAACATTTGCTTCCACTAGATATATTTTGAAGTATTACGCAAAACTAGCTAGTCTTTGGAATAGCTTAACAATAAAACAACCCCAGCAACTGTATTTAATTCTATTATATAACTTTATTATGTTTATGTTTTGACTGTGGGTATTAAAAATATATTATGTGCAAAATTGTGAATGGAAGTCGTTAGCTTCCCGCTGCAGTTAGCTAACAGTTGTAAGACAGAGGATAATAATAATTAAACTGTTGAGGGTTTCACGGTTCAAATAAACTACATAACTCACCTGTGATAAACGCAGAACCTTGTTCACCATTTTGGGAAACAAACGCGTCACATGCCAACCCAACTTTGTTGCTGTGTGGATTAAAAAACTGTAAATAGCTGTTCATAAGACTTGATTTTTTTCTTTTATTTCATTCATTATTTCTTTCTGCGTTGTTTCCCCACTAGAAGGCGTGACGCAGCTTTAAATGTTTTTCCCGCCGAATGTCACCCAGACACCTGCGTGGACTAAACCATTTCAGCGTGGCAAGAGGGGTGTTTTCAAATGTATTATTGTAGATGATGTTAGCTTTACTTTTTAGATCATGATACGTGATATATTAAATATTATCAAACAAAAAACACTCTTGCATTTATTTCCACAAGTACTTATGTTTGTGCAGAAGATGAATTAAGTCAATTATCTTCCTAGCCAGTTTGAGGCTGCATTTCAGGTGTACGCACACATGAGAGATGAACGTTGCTGTTTTTAAAGCATTTTCCTGCCTCCATGGATTAAGGAGCCATACACAAGATTTGTCTTTAATTCCCAGAAAATGACAAAAGCACTGAGAATTGTAAGTGAAACAATACTATAATAAATCTATGAGTTCCTTGTCTTGAGAATTACAATTTATTAAAAGTTTCATCTCATATTTCTAGTCTGCATTCCGGGTCTAAACAGTTGATTGGATTGACCTTTCAGTTGGTTTGGTGGTACTGGAAATGCACAGTAAAAAAAATAAATATACAGTAAATACAAACTCTCGAAATGCACAATATATAACTTCTCCTTTCAGTTCACCATGAAAAAGTATTGGTTATATTGCAACAAATAAATAGCTGTATTTCTCACAAATAGAAATCATTTGAGGATCTATGGAAAAATTAACACGAGGAATATCTAAAATGAAATGAAAGAATATTATTTGCAAAATCTATTCAGTAACTGCTCTAAATCAGTGAGTTCCAGAACTTCAGATTTCAAAGTGCAAAGTGTGTAATATGGTGAGGAGCACACATCACAGCTCACGGCTCGGGATAGTGTTCATGGTGAAGGTTATCTCCATGCCCCTGTTAAGATGAAAATAAAAGATAATTAGATGAGAGGGAGTAAAATATTTCATGATTAATTAGCAAAGAATTGTTATTCTTTGGAGTTGTCATCTAGACTCAATATTTCTTCACCATGTTTCAGAGAATGACGTCTGGAGTGTAATAATAATAATAATCATAACACACTGACCTGCATTTGTTCATGTATCCATTCAATGAAGTAGGAAATGTTGCCATACACTCCTGGCTTGTTGGTCCAAGCACATCCGATCCCCCAGCTGGTGTCCCCAACCAGCCACCATACTCCTGCCCTCTTCACCACCAGGGGCCCTCCGCTGTCACCCTGTACGCACGCAGTGGTTCAAATCTCAGTGTAACACGAGTGTGTGTGTTAAAGACAGAGATTGGAGGCGGCGGTACCAACCTGACATGAATCCACTCCGCCCGCAAGTTTGCCGGCACAGATCATGGCCTCTGTGATGCCTCCATTTAAAATGTCAGGCCTGTTACAGTTGTCTCTGCTGTATATGGTGACCTGTGCCTGCATCAGATTGTCAGGTGACATTCCTGAAAGAAATGAATAGTGATACACCCAGTTAGTCGGGTCAAACATTACAATGCAGTGTTCACTCATTAAGCTTTTTTTCGTAAAATCACGCAAACCCTGGCAATAATTAGAACGAGGGATCTGACTGTTTGAGCTTTCATGTCATGTTTTTACAGAAAAAAAAAAGCACGTTTACAAAAGTCAAATCTGCTACAGTTTGCTCAAAACTTGCAAAGCTTATGCTTCATTGTTTTGTGTAGCAAGATTAAGGCCTACACGTTCTAGATTTTTTTTATGATGCAGTTTTTAAAATGTTCATGTTGAGTGTTTCTGTTGATTGTAATATGGTACTATGATATTTTGGCCCTCTGATTCCTTGTTGTGTCACTGATTTTGGCTCACCGTCAGATCTCAAGGCCCCCCATCCTGTGATCCAGGCTGGTTCTCCGGCGTCGAAGTTCATGCCGATGTTGGGCAGACACACAGGCTTTACTGTGTCTGAGGCACACACACACACACACACGTGGGAACAGACATGTCAAATTTGGCCATTACTGAAGCATAAATGAACATTTACTAAACATGAAATCTGATCTTATGTGGAAAGTAACCTGAAAATGTTAGCGGTGAACTGAGTCTCAGAAGAGCAACGTCATTGTTGTTTGTGTATTCGTTGTAATCTTCATGTTTGATGATTGTGTCAACTGTGTGTCCTGGCCAAGAGCTCATTGTACTCAAGCTCACGTCACCAGCCTGGACAATCCATTGACCAGGATTGGAATTTACGCTATGGACAACAGAGCAGGAGGGGAAAAAAATTGATTGTTTTGATTGTTTGCTCTGATTGATTGATTGATTGACATTTGAGAAATGCTTGGAGTTTCACTGGAGGCTCACCCCAGAAAGCAGTGCGCAGCAGACAGGATCCAGTCGGGCGTGATGATAGAGCCTCCACAGTGATGTTGGTTTTGAACCTGGAGGCTGACCTGCCACGGCCACGCCCCGTTTACAGCCCGTGTACCCCCCACGATACGAGAACTGACGGCCGCTGTGCTCCTGCCACACTCTGAGGATAGAGATGAGCCTTTCATGAAAATCGGTTGAAAAGCCCCCCCCACCCTCCGTCCCTACACACCCACCTGAACTCTATAACATATTTTTGAACTCTCATTTTACACCATTTTTTTTATATTCTATATAGTGAACATTGCTCTGTACATATTGTTTATCAATATCTGCCCTGTACGTCTCATTCTGTCATATTTTGCACTCTGGTCAGCTTTTAATCGGTATTTCATCGGCAAAGAACTGTACAGTGACAATGAAGTTGAATCTAATCTAATCTAATCTAATCCCTGCAGCCATCAATAAAGTACAATCACAATCTCGAAGTATTGGACATTTAGTGATTTTATGTTTGGTTTGGATCTTTTTAGAGGTGAAAAATGCCCATATCAGATATTTTATAAGCAGCTCTTAGTCATAAACTCTCGGTGAGTTTAACTTCGTAGTTATTCATGTCCCAGTTAACATATCATCTTACCAATACAATGCACGCTGACTGTTGAGGTTGAGCAACTTTCGCTGTCAAAGAGAGGGAAACAAAAATGTAATAGTATGTAATGAAATATTTTCAACACAATCAAACCAAAGTATTCAAGACTATTTGAAGATTTCTAGATGAGACAGAATGCAGAAAGGAAGGATTTCTCTTTCAGCATCACCTAAGGTGATTAGCTGGTACCTGGGTATGAGCAGTGATCGTAGATCAGATCCATCCATGTCTGCATGTTTCAGCTTCAGGTATCCACTGGATTCCTTGGATCCTGAACTGGTCGGGTTGGAGGAAGCGTAATATTGTCTGTTGGACAAACAAGAGGACAACAATCAACCTTTGGGGAAAGCCTTAATATCAGCTAATGTTAGATATCATCATCATCTTCATCATCATCACGTCATCTTATTCTCGCCGAACGACTTTCTTTGCAGTGAGGGAAACACTGAACCTGAAATTTCTCGTTGCCTATATATAAAGAACGACACTGTTTAGAGTCTTATCAGTGCTTTAACACACCTCATGTAGCCCATATTCTCACACACGTCTCTCCCATAGTTGTCGCTCCAGTTCTCTGCACACACAGGCATCCACGTGTTATTTGTGGGTGAGAAACTCTCCAGGACTTCTTCGGTCCCATGCAGACGGACTGGAAAGTCCAGAGAACAATGCCGTGAAAAAAACAGTGGACTCTAATATGACACACACACAAACACACACAAAATGCAGCACTTACAGCAGAAGGCTTCATCCTCTCCTTGTGGACAGTCCCTGTCACCATCACACCACTGGTAGACAGACAAGCACTTCCCACCACTGCCACATGACATTCCTATGATACACTGGTAGAATACTGAAAACACACACACACACATACAGGCCATGATGAATTTACATCTGCAACACATTTATACCAATATGATGAAAAGGTGGAAAATGTTCACAATGTTCAAACGTAAACTTACAGAAGTACCAGAGCACGAGGGCCAGCAGTGCCACAATAAGAAAGAGACACAAAGCTGCAGATAATAATTTTTTCACTGAACATCCTGCAAAACAAAGCAAAACCAAATGAGCCCAAACAGGATGTTCTTTATCTGTTCAGATAAAGTGAAAACAGCAACATGGGGACATTCAAATTGCAAATGGAAAATGCAAAACGCGAAACGCAAATGATATAAGCCTCGACACAGGTGACCAACGCGTTCAACAACTGCTCCTGTGACACTAAAATACTGGATTAAGTTGAAATCCTGAAATACTGACATAACTTTCAATGGTTTGCTTTCAAACTTTGTGAAAGTTGTTGCCTAAAAGACCAAACTGTGTATTTTCTTTTACCTCATATCGTTATATACAGTATATATAGAGAATTTCAATACTGTACTGTCCATAGCCTTAAAGCTCAGACTCAAAATCATAGATTAAGAGATATGATATGATGTGAAAATATGATAAATTCATTGATGCTATGGTAAAAACTCACACGAGATTTTATATTATCTTATATGTGATAGTTTGAAATAAACAACAGTAGCATATTCATGGGAAGAATACTGACAGTAAATTTGTGATGTGCCTAAGGTTGAATGTTTGCCTTCTGATCGCTGACTGGAAGTTCAAGTTTAGCCACCTTTTAACACACCAGCGGATCAGTGATTCAGAGCAGCCTGTGATCAAACAACATGACAACAATGACACTGTACCTTTAAATTTTCCTGTTTGATACGATGGTCCAGGTGCTCCACGTACTACAGGCCGGACCGTGCGAGGGGTGACGGGGGTGATGGCAGTGATGGGTGCAATGGGTGTGATGGGTGCGATGGGTGCGATGGGGGTGATGGTGCTGATGGTGCTGATAGGGGAGGCAACATAGCTGGGGGTATGGTATGGAAGCGAGGGATAGAGCCTGGGTTCTGGGGAGTATGGAGGGGGTCTTCCATCCTCGTTCTCAAAGCCTCTGTTGAGATAGTAGGGAGCCTGAACCTGCTGGTACAGACGAAAGAAGATTTGCCGTCTGTTAGCCACGCTGATAAGCAAATAGATAAGTCAAGCATTGTTCAACTTATGAGGTAAACTTTGTGAAAATACAGACACTACATTGGAAGAGGGAAAAAATAAAAACACGAAAATGTCTGGAAATACTTTGAAGATGTTATTTACCTGAGAATCGCTCATAGCGAAGCTGCTCGTTGTGTTCGGAGAAGGAAACTGTCACACCTGGGAAAGGTTGTGTGCCTTTTAATCAAACAGTAATTGTTTACTAGACACGTTCAGTGACAAACGGTCCCGTTCATCAAACCAAAAGGTAAATATCTTCAGCAGACTTTACCACAAGAGTAAGATAATCATTCAATAAACCCAAAGTAGTGAAGAATTTCAGTTATTACAAAAAAGATACAAGTTAAGAACAGCTAATTCTCAAAATACAAAATAAAAAAATCTACAAACTGAATAATAAGGCTGACAACAAACTTAAGTCCACATTTTACACGAGAAGTCCACCTAACTTGAAAATCCCACAAATTCCTTCCCTGCTCCGATTCTGTGTCCAGTCTCTCCCTGCGTTCACTCCCTCTCCGAGTCCATTCTCCTACTTTTCCAGATAATCTACACCCACGGCCACACCTTTTCCAGCGCCTGCAAACGACAGCCAGTTGTGCTGGCCCTGATTTATGCCAACACTTAAAATTGACACGCGCAAACGGCACGCATCGATCCTTGCCAGAACTCAAATTCATTATCTCTTCTGCACGGTCAGACTTTAAGATAAGGCCAATGGGGGGAAAACAACAAGGAGGGAAGCCACGGAATTAAAAGAAACATATCAGACGGAACTGTTGACTTAGTTTTGTTCTCTTAATCTTTACATATTTCACACACACACACGCAGCTTGTTGTCTTACAACAGCTCTAAGCACCCGTTACATAAAGATGAATTAACAAAAGACTATTCAAATAAACATGTAACCTCAGCTCTGGGACACTGAAAACCTTCACAATTTCCACGTTTCCATTTTCCAGAAGATTTTGATAGAAATGTCACATAATGCTTTCCACCATCAAAGGCTGCCACTCCTTGAATGACCACAAAGCAACAGCAAGTACCAAGTTTCAGTGCGTGTTTACCGTCTGTGGAAAGTCATTGACACAGATCCTGGACATAAAAGAACGTCAACATGAAAGGAAAATACAAATGGCACTTATGTGATTAATGCCATTGTCATTCCTCCCTTAGAGAAACCTCTGCAGTATAATCAGTAACCTGCCTCCACTGGGTTCCCGACAAATGGGCAAAAAATGAACAACAAAATGGTCCACCTATTGTAGGAGGCTGTTAATATTTAACATGAACCAAGGCTCAGGGCCCCAGAAACTTAAATTCAGGGAAGAAGCAGGACATGGAAATCCAGCACAACATGATGAATACATGCTGTTCATTTAAATGACAGCAAAACGAGCGATCTTACATAACATCCACTGATAGTCAACGGGCAAGATGACGTCTTTGTGCTTCAAGAATCATCATTGGCAGGTTCCCGCTTCATTTACATGGACAGAATTTGACTTGTACTTTCTCGGATCATCAGTGCGACGACACTTGACTGGCTACATGATTACACGCAAAGCAGTTTCTTTTGGGCGTCACTGTGGAAGAATACAATTCACTCGCATCATATAGTGGGAAAACAGCCTTCAGAACAATTACACAGCAACTTTCTCCGTAGGTTGTATTTTAATCTTAAAGAGAGTAAATATATGATATTTTAAGATGAAACCTGTTGAGAAGTTTTCCCGTTCTGTAATTATTACCAAGCAACTACCAAAAAAAAAAAAACCTGCAAAACCAAAGAGCTATTATGAACAGAAACGGCACCATCTAGTGGCCAAATTGAAAATGACTGCCTACCTCATCCATCTGTAGCAGTCTATACTGTAGATTTGTCTAATTTAGGAGCAAAATCAAAAGACTCTTAGAGTAACTATCAAACAGATAAGTCCAAAATATGATACAAATCACACTAATTGTTCATAAAATATTTATTTACCATTCCCAATTTAGAGTTAAATAATCCATTTTCCAACCTAACATTAAACACAGGAGTGCTTTGATTACAATCATAAAACAGAGTGTCAAATTGCTCTTGCGTAAGGCTGCAGGTAGTGGAGTTGTAACAGAAGGGTTCTTCACAGTCACAGGACATCATAGTGCTACTATGGACAGGTATGGATCATAACAGTCATGGCGGGAGAGGTTTCCTTTGAGCTTTCTATAACTTTTGGATGAGAATAGAGGAGGCTCCACCGCCTCCATTGCAGATGCCTGCCAGACCGTACTGGCCCGATTTGAGGTTGTGAACCATGTGACCCACGATCCTACTGCCAGACATCCTGAAGAAAGAAGAAAATTAGTACATTAGTACAACATAACCACCGGATAATCAGTATCAGATGTGTTTTAGCCCCAGTATGATTCATACGAGGGATGTATGTTGGTACACACTCCTGATTCTTAACATCCGTGGGAAAGATAGGAAATAAATACGTCTAGATAACAATAGAACTATTAAGACGGCAAGAGTGCAACTAACTATGAGACAGACGTACATACATATTAAGAATACTATACAAATCTGTGTAAATATCAAAAGAAAAATGTAAAAAACTAAAGAAAGTGGTATTCGTTAATCATTTTAAAAATCAAGTGGATGTGCAGTATCTACTGTTAAAATGAATGAATCATGGTCTGAGTCAGACCCTGAGGAGTTAAAGATTAATCTCGTCTCTCTGGAGGGGCTGCGGTGTCATTGTTTTTGTCATCTTTGTCAGTTAATGCAGATTCCTTTGGGAATTACAAATATTTCAAATTCACACGAGGGAAAACTGGAGGTCGGGGACAGAAAGAGACATTTTAGACAAACTACAGAATTTGTTCCTCATCACAACTGGCAGTGATGGAGGCACTAAATTATTTCTGGTGTTTGCCTTCGCGTCACATGTTCTTGTCATATGTTTCCATTAATTTTCTCCTCTTTTCAGTTCTTATTTCTTAAATAAAATGGACAACCCCCGACAGTCCCGGAAGCTTACCCGATGGGGTGTCCGAGTGAGACGGCTCCACCGTTGACATTGACCTTGGCGGGGTCAATGTCCAACATCTTGATGTTGGCCAGGACGACCACACTGAATGCCTCGTTGATCTCCCACATTGATATATCATCCTTCTTCAGTCCAGCTGCGTGAAGGACCTGATGGAGACAGACAGACTGATTTGTGTGCATCTTTAAGCTACATTTGTTGTGAATTACAGAAATACAGCATAAGCCAACATTCACCTATTGGTCGTTGACCAATTCCAGAACACTCAGCAGCCTTCATTACACACTGATCACATGTTCATCCTTACCTTTGGTACAGCAAATGCAGGAGCAATGGGAAAATCAATGGGTGCAACAGCAGCGTCGGCAAAAGCTATGAGAAACAAGAGATCCTTTATAAAACAGTGACGTGTCTGATGTGTGTTTGAAGATGGAATGGAGCTGAAATCCTTGTGATGGAAAATAGGAATTTGTGATGAAACAAGGCTCGTGTGGTCTGTGTCTGCCTAAACACAAAAAACTTAAGATCCCCAAAAAACCTCAATCAAAACTGCTTTTTATTTATCATTTACTCAATGTGCTTATTACATTTTTATGTAATAATAAAGACAGCAAAATAGGTCACCCATAGGCGATTGGCGACTCAAGTCCTCAATTTCAGTCTGCAAACATGTACAGTATATGGATGTGAATATAAAGTGGCTAAGTTTAGTATGTGTGCATGTGTGTGTGTGTGCGCTCTCATCTTACAGACAATCCTTGCCATTGGAGTGACGTTGAGTCTCTTTGCAGCATCAGCAGTCATTAAAACGAGAGCGGCCGCTCCGTCGTTCAGCGTGCTGGCGTTGGCTGCTGTCACTGTGCCTGGAAAGTAAAGCACCAATCAGGATAAAAGTCAAAAGAGAGCCACATAGGTCAGGAGGACCTCCTCAGGAAACCAGCCACAGCTGTGTTTTCATTTCGATCTCAAACATGTAACATCTTTGTATGAATCTCTGGCTCCAGAGATTCATACAAAGACGTTATCATCATCATGTGTCTTCAGCTGGTTATTTACCATTTTCTCTCTGGAAAACTGCCTTCAGTTTGGGGACTTTGCTGAAGTCGACTCGCCTCCACTCCTCGTCCTCAGACACCACCACGTCAGGTTTGCCTACAGAACCACAGCAGTATCAGACATGCTGTGCCTTGTGTGCATATGAGCACTGACAGAGACATCCTATCTATCACTCTCTCTCCGTACCTCTCTGAGGAATGCTAACTGGTACAATCTCCTTGGCCAGCACCCCAGACTCGTACGCTGCTTTGCTGCGGCTGTACGAGCTGATGGCGTAGCTGTCCTGCTCCTCCCGGGTGATGTTAGAGTTCTTGGCTGTGTTCTCTGCACAGTTGCCCTATTAAAGAAAGTAACAGACGATAGAGACACGGTGTTTTAACATGAAAAATGTGTGGCGTGTTTCAAACATGGATGAAAACAAATCAGAAGTGTACTGCCAATCCAAATCATATCAAATGTAAACGATATTCCAATGCAGTGCAATGTTACACGCATTTCTACATCCAGCTTAGATCCAGCATTAAACTTTTCAAACAGGGCCATATGTAATGGTTACCATGTGGAACTTGTTGTAGACATCTGTGAGTCCATCCTTAACGATGAGATCTTCTATCTTCATGCCTCCATAGGCTGGGGTCTCTCTGGCCATCACGTAAGGCACATTGGACATGCTCTCCATGCCTCCTGCCACCATCACATCCTAGGGGGGAAAAAAAGAAGAAAAATACAGAATAAAATAAATCACTCCCAGGTAGATACACTGTTTTGGATATCTGGAAGTTGGCCCAGACACGCAAAATGTGTCATGAGCTACCATGAATCTAATCTACCTGGTGGCCACACATGAGACTCTGAGCTGCCATCATGATGGACTTCATCCCAGAGGCACATACTTTGTTGATGGTTGTTGCCGGAGTCCCAAGGGTCAAACCTGGAAATACACAAGGGACAGATGTTAAATTTTCTGAATAAATATTAGGACCAACATGGAATGAATTCCTGAACTGTTTGTGTGTCTGTCTTGCACAACACTGTAAGCGTAGAACTGTCAAATCAGATCATTCAGTTCAATATCCGATGTAAAGGTAGTAAATCTTCACCTCAGAAGCAGGACGTGCAGTTTGCTGCATACAGGAAGGCATGGAAGTCTATTTACTTATGACAGTGTGTACCATGTGTCACTCATCTGGGTTTAAGGTATATGGACAGAAAGGAGGATGCACTTTGGACTGCTGGGACTCCTGATTCCAGTTCATATAGTGAACTCAACAAATGTTCATTGAGGTGTTTCTGCGTTCGTCTTTAGGGAAAAGGATTTGATTCGATCCATTTTGTCAATGTGTTTTAGTTCAATCAAACCTCTAACTGGCATCAATTAAGTATCCCTCTCTTCCTAAATTAATTGGTAACTGGCAAACTGTTGAGCGTTGAGACAAATCTTGCGGCCCTTTACATATTAAAAACTCCTTTAGAAAATCCTAAATTTCATTTAATATTAACCTTTCCTATAAGCTATGGCAGTTTTAATTTCCCTGAAAATTCCCTAATTTTAGAATCAGTGGAAACTTAACTAGAATTTTAAATAAAAGACGGACTACAGAACGCAGAAACAGGACCACTTCTCTATTACTGGTCAATTTATGTTTCTTCTGACAATGCCAAGCAATAAGATATATATGTAGATATATTCAGATATATGAATAACAATTTAAAGTGTGGCCGTACCTGCTCCGAGGAGAGCTTGTCTTGTGGGAGCCTGTCCTTCTCCTGCCTGCAGCACATTGCCCATGTAGACTTCCTTCACCTCCTCAGGAGGGATTCCTAGATGCAAGCGATATTACGTCAAAACTACATAAACGTGGTTCTTATTTCAGCAGGTAAATAGGATTAATAATATACAGAATATACATGAATCACATTGGATTCTTTAAACTTCACCTGCTTTTTCAATGGCTCCTTTGATGGCAATGGAGCCCAGTTTGGTTGCTGGTACTGCTGCCAGGCTGCTTCTGAAGGAGCCCATTGGAGTGCGGACTGCACTGACAATGACCACATCCTGAAATGATCAGACAAAAAGATTATATAACACAGACTATCCAATGCTGACAAATAAAAATGTGCGACTTCAGTTGGTGTACTTGCATTGAGAGAAGGACGAGATGAGTAAGTCCTGGACAGGTACTTGTGAGCCTGCAATGGTACAAATTATTGAAAAGCCGTTTTCCCCAGGCAAACGCAGTAAGTTTGACCAGAATAAATGACAGTCTTATTTTTATCATCTAATAAAAAGATACTGAAATGGTGATTGTGGCCTTTTCCAAACACGCCTCCTGTTTAGTCTCAAGTTCCTCGACTCCATGGAAACCAGTGAACTGCAACTGTGGGATTCTTGCAGTGACATTTGTAGGTCAAGCTTCCCGTGAAGTAATTTAGTAATTAAACAGACCTAATCTTAGGTAAATACTCTGTCACACCAAACAAACAAAAGCTCAGATTTGACATGACCGTGGTTTTCGCTAAAAAGATAACCGAGGTTATTCTGCCCCACAGAAACTCCACGTTGATTCAGTTTACCAACGTCAATAAAAGTATCATTTATAAAACTGGCCTGTTTCTTTTACCTCCATCCAAATGAAATATTATCTACCTCCGCAATCTTACCTCTTAAAAGCAGAAGAAACGGTCATTGGGTCCTTTTCAAATTTATGCTTAAATTCGATTTAAAAGCCTTGACGTTTCCAAAGATACCAAATATAGCAAGTTTCATTCTGGGAAAAATCTGTACGGAATAATACCAACTTATCCAGAGTAAAGAAAAAGTTACTAGACAATCCCAAAAAAATGCCAAGGCTCATGAAAGTAATGGTTATTTTAATGGACGTCAAGAATAAAACTGCGCCATAAACTGAGAGATACTTTTAAGACTTTTCTCAATGAAAGGTTTATTTGAAAATGTATAATTTTTAAATCTGTCTCGTAACCATACACAGGATTAAAGCGTTATGTTTTTCTAGGTCTAAATTTAGGTTACTGACAGATTTATGATACACATTGGTGCGAGGTTCAACATAAGCCCCCGTGACACATGGCAACATCAACTATTATGATTTGGTCACCAATCATTACGTAGGAGCTACATTCATGTGTCTAAAAGTGCTGCATTCTCGGTAAACTAATGCTTAAGAAAAGTGTTAAAGATCATTTCACTTCTGCAGCCTCGCACAGCTGCAGGGGTTTCCAGGTGTTTCAATGGTTTCATGAATAACTTTAGTTCAAGGGCGCAGACACAGACGCCGAAAGGTTAGCAAGACAAGCTGCAGGCAGGCCTTTGTGTTTTTAGCTAGCTTTAGCATGCTGGGAATAATACACAGCAAAGCAGGCGTAAAAACTTACTTACATCCTTCATAGAATATGGCGTTAATCATTTTACACACCCTCACTTACCAGGCGTCTACAAACGTGTGCACGCATGGTTAAAAGTCCACTTGATGACATGTTGGGCACGGTGACGTACTCGCTTCACCTTCAGCAGGCGGCGGAGGGATACATCATAAATACAGCGGCCCCAGCCAATCACAGTGAGAGGTGTGTGCCGGCGTCAACGGCGACAATGCATTATGGGTATGGTAGTTTCACCACAGCGCGCAGGGCTACAAAAACGGTATTTCTTCAATTCCTTTCAAATTGTAAAGACGATTTGATTCAGAAATATATGGTTTAAAATAAATTAAACAACCAGGATGCTATTCTTTAACAATCAAAACAAATAATCAACTGTTCACTTTGGTTCAAAATATTTATTTATGAATTGTTATTCAAATAATATCTGTTGTACTTTTGTATGATTTAAAGAAGCCTGTTTGATGAATGTACATCCAAAAACAAACCATTAAACCAATGAACAAAAAGCAACGGGCACCTGCATTATTATCCCGATCCTTATGACGTTCCCTTCTCAAATGATTTCAATGAAAAATCACAGACTATTATGGGTTAGAATAGAAAGGAACACAATACGGCTTTGACCGCCAGCTCACAGTTTTGTGTGCGTATTTGAAAGCTGATTTCATTCATCACAGTCCATCCAATCTCTGTTCAGCAGAGTACGCAGCACTCTCCTTGTTCCATAGTTGTACTCCCTCTGTGTGGCTCCATTTAAAAAGTACAGGCTACCTGTAAAAGCATACCATTTATTGTCATTGGTATGTGCCAAAAAAGGAACATGCTGGTGGGATGAACATTTGCCTAACATACCTTTGTTCTCAAAAGCAGCATGCACTTTGTAGCCAATGCCAGGAAAGTGTGTGAAAATGAGTCTTGGGTAACCACGATCCATTTTGCGTCTTCTCTCATTGTAGCTATGGCAATATGGGCAGCATCCATTTACCACAGTATTCATCTCCACAACGTTTCAGCCTGTTTTGTTTAAAGTGATTGACAGAAGACACCGCAGTGCTGTACTCACCTCCAGTATTTGTAGTTCGCAAAGAACAACGTTCTGCCTGTGAAAGGAACATGAACTACAGCATCAATCTTGGTCACAGACTTTGGGAAGCCAAGTTTTTTGAGGGGTTTTGGATAACGTGGCAGGACAGTGTTTCCTCTGACAGCCCAGTAACGTCTCCCTGGACCACAGGAAGAAAAAATTTATTTCTTGGAATATCAAATCTGGCTTAGATTCTTCTGACATAAAGGCAAGGACTATTTTACCTTCAAAAAAGAAAATATTATCACTTCTTGGGTCTTCATAAGCAGCATCAACACGGTTGATTCCAGGCCAGACAGACTTGATTTTCTTCACCCTGATGCCATCCCAGTCACTGTTCTTCACCCAGACATATCTGACAAACATAATCAATTTATACAGAAAGTACATGCGGATGTATTTTATGGAGACATCACACATTTCTAAATAGCTTTTTACGCATCAGTGTCTCACCCCTCTTTGAAGAAGTAAAGATTATCCTGGATGGTCGCTGCAGCATCTAACTCAAAGTCGCTGCTGCACCTGTTGGGAATAGAGTCTGATGTAACATCAGGCGCTGGTGCGGGCTCAGGCGCTGGTGCGGGCTCAGGCGCTGGTGCGGGCTCAGGCCCTGGTGCAGGCTCAGGCCCTGGTGTGGGCTCAGGTTCTGCTGTAGGCTGAGGTTTTGTGTCAGGCTGAGTAGGTGCTTGAACTGGTGTTCTGACTCCTTCAGAGAGAGAGAAACACAAAGAAACGTCTACAGAAAAGACTTTGAGGGATTTGGGCAGTAAAATGTGAGAGGCTGTAACTAAGGAAGTACTTTCATGAAATGTCTTGTGCATCTAGAACAGGAGTTTTCAACTAGTGGTTTGTCGAGGCGCTGCAGGTGGTCCATTACTCTCCCCCCGAGTTAATGTGTTCTGCTTAAGTAACCCTTAAATCCTACTTATCAGCCTGTGGATAGTTTGAATTCTCACCGTAGATGGCCTGCACTCCTTGTTTGTCATCATCTGATAGCCTGTAGCCTTCTGTTTCCACATGTTGGTAAGTGGGATACATCAGGGCTGTGGGCACCTGAGAGTGTCCTAATCCCAGTGCGTGGCCAAATTCATGGGCAGCCACCAAGAACAGGTTGGGTACTGTATAAACACAGATATAAAGTTAGAATGAGGCCCGTGGATGCCTGCGCATCATCTTGACGACGTGTCAAAAATATCCTCACCTCCGGCAGTCAGACTCCATTTTTCATCTTCATCAAAATGGGTATCACCACCTCGGCCCTCTCCAGGGGAAAATGCATGGGCCAAGATCCCAAACGGCCCGTCGAAAGGAGAGAAGTCTCCATGGTCTGGGGTCAAGAGGTGAAGCCAAATTTTTTAAAAACTTGACTGGTTTTTCTTTCTGATGTTCACTGAAGTGGTTTTGTGTCTCACCTTTGGCCTGGAATGTGATCATAATGTCAGCAGTGCCATTGACGATCTGCTTGAAGTTCAGAGGAATGACATCACTGTAGATTTTCAAGGCCTTGGCTAAGGCAGCATCCACTTCACTTTCAGGCAGGTCGGGTGTGTATACAAGTATCCTGATGCCAATTGAGAATGAAATTGAGCTTTACTGTGCTTATTTTTAGGTGCTTTTAGAGCGTCCCTAGATATTATTCTGACGTGGAGTTGTACCTGTATGTGACAACGTTCTTTTCCCACTTAGGTTGACCGGCAAAGTGACTGAACTTGGCCACATCTGTGAAACCGCAGCGAGGTCGACCCATCACTTCCAGCGTCTCGGAATCTAACTTTCCCGTGACCACCAGTCCAAAAAACTCCTGCATTTTCCTCAGCGTTTCATTAAAGTTGTCGAGACCTGCGCGCCAGACGGTGTTGGGAGCGCTGACCCCAACTCGGGAGAAAAACCGAGACAAATATTCCTGATGAAGAGAGAGAAAAAATAATGCACACGTGACAGAATTGCAACATTTTGGAGCTCAGACAACCTAGTATGACTCAGGCGCAGACATGGCGCATTAAATTAACATTTTCTGCAAATATGTACCTTAATCAGTTGATTTATCTGTAGTATTACATCGATCAGCAACATGGTGAAGTATAAAATCCTGCTGTCCTCTCTCTATTTGGCAGCTTCAGTAATATCATTATTGCTAGCCCACAGTACATTGCATGCATTGGTTGTTTACCTGGGCTTTGACGAGCTCATCTTGGTCAGGTGAAGCAGTGGGAGCGGACCCACACAGCGCAACGATCGTCACAACCACCAGAGCTCTAAAGGCCAACGTGCCTTCCATGATTCCTGCATAGACGAGGGAATAATTCCCCTTAGATGTTGGATTTATTTGTCCTCTCAGGGTCTATGCACTTTGGACATTTGCTGATCATTTCCCGTGACAGCTCATATCAAGGTTCGGGATGTGGGGTAAACAACCGAGCTGGCTGGTTGATTGGGCAATAAAACATTCCTTTAAATGTCTGAACAGGCCCATTGGGAAGAGACGGAGAGAGCTACCAGCTTCTGTGATGAGAGAGGGAGGCCGGGGCTAGAGAAGACCAGCAGTTGGACGTGCACCAACTTGATGAAGATTTTAGGGCGAATAAGCAGCATCGGTAGTTCCGGTGATGGTTTGATTTTGTTCATCACATCACGCTGAGGACGTGCAAGAGGTTGTCGTGCTCAGTCTTGTTTTTATCAGAGACGACATATTTCTGAAAAACTTTTTTTCTGGCTTACATGAAGTTGTTTTTGTTTTTGTTGTTTATTTGATTAACCATTCATATCTTTGACATTTAGACTGTATTAGGGTCACTGTGGATATATTGAGCGTCATCGTGCAGCTCACAGGTTTCACAAAAGATATGAAATATGCTGCAAATACTACAAAGATGGACACCAGACTTGGTCTTTCATCATTTTTCCAGAATCTACAATGACATAATGCATTAAAATACAAGTAAAAACAGGTGGCCTTAAAAAGACGACAAGTTTTAGATTCACTCAGTTATCTTACCAGTAGTCAAAAAATGCTTATTTGGGTTTGTGTGCATTTATTCATTCAACGCCGTAACTGATATCCAGAGCTTTAATACTCACACAGTACAATAGATGCATCGAGCTTAATCAGATTAGAAACTATGGATTAGTTAGAAATGATCAAGTAACCTCATGGATCATTTCTCTAAAAAGGACGATGTCTTGTGTGCAGTCACCAAAGAAGACACAAGAGGCTGCTCCTGCTCCTACACAGATACAAAAATCACCCCCGACGGTGGTTTGTAATCCTTTCCTCACTTCAGCAATAATACTCATTTAAATGTAGCATCCTTGAAATCAGCAGGTGATGTCCATTAGTCATTAATTGACCCGTTTTGTCATTGAGCTCTTTATAGTGCAACATTATGGGATGCAGTCTGTTATAGAACTTTAAACGTGGGTTAAATTAGCGATTGCAGGAAGTTTTCTGTGCTTTGCCTGAGGACAGCGATAACCGTCGGTAAACAGATGTTGACAAAACCATAGAGATTTGATTGATAGATGTAGGGACATCCCATTAATGTTATGTTACTATGTAGAGATGTGGAGAACAGAGTTAGAAATACATTGATGCTTTATTTTCAGTATAAATTTATTTACAATGTAAACATGAAAAAATATGTTAAATACTTTATGACACAACACTTCGCAATGGGTTTCACTGCCCAAAACAGTATTCAGTAAATAACACTGCCATCTTTACCATTTACATAGAACTAGAAGACGAACATAAATCTGATTTTTACCATTCCAAAAGTAAATAAAGTTGGCTTTTTGGATAAGCTACCCATGTAAACACCCCTGAAATATTATCTTACTGGGCCAGTTACTTCATTTACAGTGTTTGCACTGACATGTTGAACAGCAAAGCCTTAAAGAGGCTCTGTGGTGAATACACAAGTAATGAAATATAACGAGCACTTGACTCAAGGTGACAGGCGGTTATAAATAAATGTCTTTAAAGAGTGTAGATTTATAACAAAAATAGTTTTATGCCACAATCATGACAACGATAAAGCGATATACACACAAAACGTGTGAACAGTCATTATTCACAGCGACTCAGTCAGTCAGATGGTCTAGAAGTTGGTGCAGCGCAGGAAGTAGCTGTTCCTCAGCACACGGAACAACCTCCCACTGCTCAGGCTGTACTCAAACATGTAGGGCCCACTGTAGATGTAGCTGAAACCTGGAAGGGGACAACCACAGCGTTAGGATTCGTTCATCTCATTTAGATTTTGAAGGTCCGATCTTTAAACGCTGCTCACCTCTGTACTGGAAAGCTGCAGTCACCCTGCCGTTCAGACCGAAAAATGTCTCGTCCACCTGTTTGGGGAAACCCCGATCCATAGTCTGTGTGCGCTCATCAAAACTAAAAGAAACGGGTAGAGGGTCAGTACGTGCACCGACTTCATCAGCCTGATCTGTTTATAGACAGAAGTGATAACGTCAACACACCTGTAGTAGTAGCTGCCAGTGAAGAAGAGCGTCTTGCCAGAATTTGTGTCATAGAGGGCAGCGTCAATATTCCTGACAGATCTTGGCAGACCAAAATGGGTGAGTCTTTTAGGAAAGCCACGAACAAGATCATAGCCGCGGAAGGCCCAGACTTTACGTCCTGTTGAGACAGTAAAAGAAACTTAAGACGTCAAGTTAAAAATGTAGACTTTAAGGTTTGATGGTTAAAGTAGCGTAGACGTCGACACGTGCCTTTGAAGAGAAACATGGTGTCCGATTGACGGCCTTCATAAGCAGCATCAATGTTGACGGGGGCGCTGGGCCAGAAGCTTGAGATCCGTCTCTGCTCAGGTGTCCTGCTCTGAGGATAGCTACGCCAGAAGAAGCTGAAAATGGGAAAAACACACAAGTATGAGCCAGGATTTCTGTGGGATCCGACAGGCCCAGCGGTTTACTGTGAGCCGTGTACCTCACCTGTCTTTGAAGAAGTACATCTCTCCCCGTAAGGTGGTCACAGCGTCCAGGACCATGGTGGAGTCACAGGCGTCAGGGGTAGTGGGGGGACGAGGTCCAGGTGCAACAGGATCCACATCAGGGTTGGGACCTGCAGGATGCATAAAAACACAGTATACTTGGAAACTGCAGCATCACCACAAAAATGACGATGTCATTTGATCTGTGGAGGTTTGTACTGACCGTAGAGAGACTGGATCCCTTTGACGTCATCGTGGGGCAGAACAAAGGTATCAGGATTCCTGTAGGAGTACGTGGGGTACATGAGAGCGCCAGGATCGTCGGAGTGAGACAAACCCAGGGAGTGGCCAAACTCATGGGCCGCAACCATGAAGAGGACGAAGCCTGCAGCAGAAAACACACCGTTATTGGTCAAAATGCCAAACGCATGAAAGAGAGATAATTCCCCTCAATGGGAAGAAATAACTCACCGCTGTGGGAGCGGAAGGTGAAGGTCTCATCTTCATCAAAATGGGCATCTCCTCCAATGCCAGGGGCTGGGGCGAAGGCGTGAGCAAGGGTTCCCCCGGGGCCATCGAAGGGGTAAGGATCACCATGTGCTTCAGGAGAAAAACAGATTCAGGTCAGCATCCGCTTTTTAACAATGCAGGTCATCATTAAGACTAAGACTGAGAGGAACGAAGCCCAAAATGTCTGCAGCAGCTACTGGCACGCTACCGGTCGGGCAACGATTGGGTTTGCCATGTTCAGCGACGCAGCATATGCAACCCCTCCCATTTACAATCGACTAAAAAGATGAGTGTCATCGCAACATCTACAGTTTCCCCAATGAGTAGAGCCTTCATTTGGGATTATAACAGTATGACAACAGAACTTCATGTCATGCATACCATATGACAGTCATTGTTCATTATTGTAGTCCGAGGTAACTGTCATTTTTAAATCACCATAGATAATTCAAAGTAGTAAAGAAAAGGGCATAAATACACAAGTCAACAGGTACTTACATCGGCTACCGAAGGAGATCATGATGTCGGCCGTGCCACTGTTCATCCTTGTGAATCTCAGTGGAGTGACTTTAGCCCAGACTTGCAGAGCTCTCTCTATGGACTGGTCTATCTCAGCCCTGGACATGTCAGGGGTGTAGTTCACGATCCTACAGGACAGACGATTAGGAATGGAATGCAAACAAAATACTCTGTCTCTCACACTTCCCCGCACTCCGCCCCCGCAAACACACACTCCTTGTTTAGCTCATTCACCTGTAGGTAAGGCTGTTTCTGGTCCACTTGAGGTTGTTTCCAAAAGTGGAGAAACGGGCCATGCGGGCATCTGGAACGCCACAGCGGGGCTTCTTCATCATGTCCACGGTCTCATTGTCCAGCATCCCGGTGATATGGAGGCCAAAGAATCGCTGCATCTCACTCAGCTTCTTGCTCACCGGGCTGATCCCCCGTCTGGTTGCGGGACCCGTCTGCTCCGTCAGGTTGAAGAAGTTCTTCAGGTAGCTCTGCGAGAGAGAATTCAAGTTAAATACTGTGACAGACAACTAAGACACCTTGAAGTGTCTCACACAGAGCCTAACAGAAGAGAGCCTACCTCCGCGAGCTCTTCATCTTGCACCGTGGGCTGAGAGAGCGGCACACAGTGAGCTGCGACCGCCAGGCTCAGTAGAACGAACAGATTGAAAGACTTCATGTTTCCTTGCTGGATGCCACTTGTGATTCTGTGGTGGAGGGAGCCGTTATAAAGGCTGGAGGACTGGGCGTGTTAGGCAACTACCTGCTGCCTTCGGTGACTCAGGAAACCTTTTAAGGACAACAGAGGAAGTTAGACTGACTGCTCAGGCAGAAAAAATATTTTTCCCCTAAATGCTATAATTATGATGTCAGAGGTTGTGATCCGCTCGTTAGATAAAGGTCAAATATGTGTAGCAGAAGTGAGATTGAGATGTAGCACCGTTTTCTTAACCACATGGCAGTTTCTCAAACCCGTTTCAGTTCTTTTATGGTGGAGATCTCTACAACTTCAAATGTGTAAAACTTCACTTTTTATGCATAATTTTATCATTTTACATCATATACACCGGTAAGATTTAGATAACCGACAGGTGCAAATAATAGAGGACATCGTCCATCCGTCTGCTCTCTTACCCACTTATTTGTGCGCAATCATAAAAATTCTGGTAATTCTTAAGTGCTGCATGTATCTGTAAAACTAAACATTTTACTGCATTACATCTGAGAATCTGTACAGATCCACTTTCCTTCTTTTAATTTTTTTTACCCATTACCATAATCCCTAATTTGGGTTTTTCTGAGCCCGTTTTCCATGGAATCATAGAACGTCACCTTCCTGTCACAAGCTTTTCACCTCAGGCTGCTTCCTATATGACAGTTATGAGTCCTGTGAGCCAACAGACAAGCCCCGTCATGTCAGGATCGTGAGGGGCCTCCTTCCTCCAACCACAAAACTCTGCTACCTGTGCCAAAGATGTTCCCACTTCTGCATAGCAACAACAAACAACTTGTAAGCCTTTAAAAACACTAAGGGCTTTGTTGGTACTTTACTGAGGATGTCTGATGCAGGTATTTCTTAAACTTAGTTTTATAGTTTTGTTATTGTATGCCATTAATTCCCGTTCTTACACATTTGTAATAGTCTGAGGTCTTTGCCAATGTGGAAAACTGTTACCAAACACCTGAGCAGTCATGTCTTCATTATGCAAGGTTTCCTATCGACTGTGTTTGGAGACACCCAACACATGAATGGATTGTGGTCAAAAGGACTCGATGGACATTTGTTTAAAAGCAGAATATGCAGACTTTAGCCAACAAGAAACAATAAAACACATCCGAGTAAAGAGTGACCAACTTACAGCCAGCAGACACCACGAGCATCCCACAGCAGCCATCGTGCTGCTGGGTCAGATTCAGCTCCATGTCGGTGCACCAACTGCTGGAAAAAAGAAAAACACCACAGCAAAGTAAGAGCGGTTCGTCAGTATATTTAAGAGGAAACGCACAACACCTACAAAAAGGTTTCAAATGTCTCTTTACCTTAGTTTTCCACTAAAGCCAACATTAGCAGACAGTGTCAATCAGGAGTAAAAAGACGACCAATAACAAAACATCAACTTGTCTAAATTTGTTGAAATAATTTGAAGCCGATTTTAACCAGTCCAATGCTTTTCCATCCCCATAGAGGAGCATTTGCCTCCTCAGAGTCACCAGAGCCCCGTTGGCCAGCACATTTCCAGGCAGCACGTTCGGCGGTCCTGTACTCTGCCCGTTTCCACCTCCCACGGCGAGGACGAGGGGTTGGATTTTGGGAGGCAACTAACGTTAGCTTCCAATTCAGAACTTTCATTATGAGAATTACTATAAATGTGATATTAAAAAAAGAAAGCACAAACCTTCACTCCATCCATCCGTGTCTGAAAACTTCATTGTCACCAATGTTTCCATTTCCATTTAGTGCTTGCGCCACTAAATGTTGTCCATTGATTTATTTATTTTTTTAACATTGCAGTGAGCGCCTTTGTAACCGTGGCAACCTTGACAGTGATTTGTCACTCACCCATGTCAAACATTGTTTGAGCCATTTATTTAATTGTTCGAGTACTTTGTGCGTTACCCCCATAAGCGTGTGTGTGTGTGTGTGTGACTAATTCCAAGCCGTCAATCAGTAAAACAAATTATTGAGAACCATTGCACCACCAAATTTCTCGATTACATTTGTGAACCAGTTTTCCCATTGTTCAGACTTAATGACCGGGTGTGGTGTAAACATGTGACAAACATCAAAAATATGCCAACAGATGCAGCTCTGGGGAAAATTGTGCATGCAAATACAAACTTAAGCATTTTCCAGTGAATAGGGTGCTATGAAGAGCATGAGTGTAGAGTTTGGCAGACCAGTGTGACCCAGAGTGTACAACAGCCAAATAAGAAACGCATTGATGAAACAAGCAGCTGTTTGGGAATACCTCCTTCCAAAATGTATTCGTGTTCAACAGATTTTCATTGCGTGTGTGATGGCCTAAAGCAGCAAACACTCCCATTAATAGTTCTGACATTTCAGTAAAAACCAGCTCACGGTATATTTTGAGTGCATACCATAGCATAAGTCTCAACAGAACACCCTCACAGAGGTAACACTTACGCAGCTTCAAGCATAGACAGCAAAAATGTGCGACGGGCCAACACATAGATACAAGCTCCAGTTGACAAGCCAGCCATAGAACAGCAACACCATGAGCCAGCGGTAAAAACATTCACACTGTAGACCCTGATAACAGGGATATGTAGACAGTGTCAAAGCAGCAAACGCTTAGAATCACACTAGTGGAAGCACAACACCAATAATACATATGCATCATTAAAGCACAATACTTCCAACCAGTGAGTGGTTTCGGTATGAAGCAAACATTGGGAATGGGCTCAGTAGTAGCCAGGTTGTCAACACACGATGGAAAAGTACCCAAGTCAGACAGTTCAACGCTTAAACAGACTTGCCACAATCAACTAACCCAAACCGTGAAGCTGACCAAGTTCTGGTTTCACAAGGAAATTGTGTGTGCGCACGAGTGTACAGGATGAAGAACATTACAAAGACTCAGTGGAATAGGAACCCAAGTCAGACAGCAAAATACATAAACACATGCAACAATTAGGAAGCTGAATAGTTCATGGTTCAAACAGTATGTGTCATAAAGCAGCAAACACGTAGCTTAAGGGCTCATACAGCAGTAGCTGCTGCAGCAATAGCACACAGCCATAATACATACAGCATTTAAAAAATAAATAAATAAATAAATAAGAGTACCGGTTTATGGTTTCAGCAGGATAATGTGTGTGTATAATATGAAGCATACATTGGAATGGGTTCAGTAGAAGCCAAATTGGCAAGGAAGAACAGATTAGAATCAGGAATTTCCCAGTTTGGGATCAATAAAGTAAATCTTATAACAAGGAGCCCAAGCAGTACACAATTCATACACATCCAACAATTGATTTAAAAAAATATAAAAGAAATTGTCTATGAATTTTACTGTAGTCCATTGTTTCACCAGATTATTTTGTGTACAAGTGTGTACTATGAAGCAAACATTGGTACAAATTGCCAACAAGCAACAGGTGTTCGTTTAAGTATTCCACCCAGACAGAATGAATACAGATGTATTGATTGAGTTAAAAAAAAAAAATTGCATATTGTGTGTGAAAGCAGCAAACACAGCTTAAGGGCTCATGTAGCCGGTAAATCAATCATTAGCATAGCAGCCCTACATACACATAAGCAGTAAACAGCATTTCTAGCTCAGCTTTGGGAGTCAACCAGGGGAATGTGCATCTGTCAGCGCGAAATAAATGGCATCGGACCAATTTGCTAAACACGGTTAGCATGGTAGAAAACACTGAACAAGTCAGCAAACAAGCAAAAGCACAAGCGAATAGTATCGCAGATGTACCATCAAACTTTGAGCGCCAAGTTCAGACCCAAATAAAACAAAAGCAAAAAAAAATAAAAAAATTATACATTAAAAATTGTGAAGCAGCAACGCGCAGGTTAGCGTTGACAAACCAGCAGCACATAATATAAGTGTTCCTACCTGTTTCTACCGGGCACATGGCAATGATGAGGGGAAAAGGACGGGCTGCTCCAGATGTATTTATACTCCAGGTTCAACCACTGATTAATTATGGGAGGCAGATACATTTCTCTATTTGATCATAATGGTTTTTCTTATTTTGGTAAAAGTGAGCAGATAAACTGAAGAAATTAATTAATTTTAAACTGATTAATATTAAATGTTGTCAGAGTTGTAGATATCGTATTTTATTTATTTTTTTAGAGCGCATGCGTGTGCTGAGCTCCCACGTAACACTTGGTTTGGTCCACACCGTTTCATGGTGCACGTGAAGGGGGCGGGCCCATGAGAAGAGACCTGGACGTACCAGGAAATACGTCCGAAGTTTTTTTCAACAACTTTATGAACTAAAAAACAAAACATGCATACACGCGTTCAAAACTTTCAATAAAAAGTGGATCAAAGTTTCGTGTATTTGTAAATTCCTCTTATAACACAACATTAACAAGAAGCACCACCATACCCATTAAAATGGTAAACGATGCTTCACATGTACGGGAACTAAACATTTCTAAATTTACTGGATGAGAATATATGAAGAGAAAATTTAAATATTGTCTCACAAATGTTGGGAATATACAACCAAACAAACAGCGAGCATAATTAAGTATATTGCAGTTCCCCAGTAGTTTTAAGATCAAATCTGTGTGATAAGTCTATCACTTTCTTCACAAGTAAAAATGGGTTACTGAAATTTTTATCTATTTATGTTTTCATTTAAAATGATTTCATCAATCATTACATCCTCAATGTACTTTCATATATATGGACTGCATTTCTCTCTATATATACTGTATGTATATATATATATAGTATATACTGTATTTATATACAGACTTGTGTGTTTTAAGAGGAGACAGCTTTATATGTCATTTTTAATCTATATACTTACTTCGGTATCTGTAAATGTAAACATCCATCCATTCATTATCCATCAGTTCATCCATTATCCAATCGTTTGTCCTCTATACTCGCTTATTAAAAAGCGAACCAGGCATGCTGAGTGAACCCACACTGTCCCTTAATGGCATACAGAATACCTACTGTAGCTTTGAAGGTCATACGCACAATCACAAAGGCAAAACTCTTATTCAGAAAATTTTATTAAAAAATAATGCTTTCATATGTTTAGATTGCAAAAAAAATCTGAATTAGCACAGAAAATCCATAAAATAAATTCATAATTAAAACGTTAGCAATGGTAATTAGCAAACACATCATAGAAACAAGATTTCATCCAGATGTGCTCAGCAAGGGCAAATAAATGTGCAACAGTGCAGATAGAACTGATTATGGACATTTTTGACCGTGGCACATTCGCCGTCCTTCAGAGTGGCTTTGTAAGGGACTCTGACAGGCAGGTGGTCTAGAACTTATTGCAACGCAGGAAGTAGCTGTTATTGAGCTCACGGAACAACCTCCCACTGCTCAGGCTGTACTCAAACATTTTGGGCCCGCTGTAGATGTAGGCGAAACCTGGGGGGGGGGACACAATGACGCCGTTAGGATTCATTCATTCATCTTACTTTGAAACTCCGATGATCTGTGAATGCTGCTCACCTTTGTACTGGAAAGCAGCGGTAACCCTGCCAGTCAGACCCGAAAATTTCTGATCCACCCGTTTTGGGAAACCCTCATCCATAGTCTGTGTCATCTCATCAAAACTGAAGACAGAGAGGAAATAACAACACCCATTCACTGATTGTAAAGTAAACAGACAGCAGTTTAAAGACTGGATGACACTTGTGTACCGGGATGAGATGAGCAGATATTTGAACGTACCTGAAGTAGTTGCTGCCAACAAAGAACAGCGTCTTGTCAGTGTAACGGTCATAGAGGGCACCATCGACTTTCGTCACTGTATCTGGCAGACCAAAACTGGAAAGTGATTTGGGAAAACCACGCACAAGATCGTAGCCAGAGAAAGCCCAGACTTCAGGACCTGCGGAAAAGTATACAAACGTTTCTTAGCATACGTATGAAGCTGGCCAGTGTAGAGCTTGAAATGGTTTCTGCTGAGCGACACGTGCCTTTGAAGAGGACCACCGTGTCTGATTGAAGGCTTTCATAAGCAGCATCAATGTTGACAGGGGCGTTGGGCCAGAAGTTTTTGATCAGATTCTGCTGAATTGAGCTCCTCTGAGGATAGCTACGCCAGAAGAAGCTGAAAATAGAAAAACACACAAGTATGAGCCAGGATTTCTGTGGGATCCGAAAGGCCCAGCGGTTTACTGTGAGCCGTGTACCTCACCTGTCTTTGAAGAAGTACATCTCTCCCCGCAAGGTGGTCACAGCGTCCAGGACCATGTTGGAGTCACAGGCGTCAGGGGTGGTGGGGGGACGAGGTCCAGGTCCAACAGGATCCACATCAGGGTTGGGACCTGCAGGATGCATGAAATCAGACACCAAATATTTAACAAAAGACAATGACGTGACATCACGCAGGAGTTGTGTGGCGTTTGTACTGACCGTAGAGAGACTGGATCCCTTCGATGTCATCGTAGGGCAGAGAGAAGGAGTCAGGGTCACTGTGGGAGTATATGGGGTACATGAGAGCGCCGGGATCTTCGGAGTGAGACAAACCCAGGGAGTGGCCAAACTCATGGGCCGCCACTAAGAAGAGGATGTAGCCTACAGCAGAAGACACGCCGTTATTGGTCAAAATGCCAAACGCATGAATGTGGGAGATAATTCCCCTCACTGGGAGGAAATAACTCACCGCTCTCGGAGCGGAAGGTGAAGGTCTCATCTTCATCAAAATGGGCATCTCCTCCAATGCCAGGGGCTGGGGCGAAGGCGTGAGCAAGGGTTCCGCCGGGGCCATCGAAGGGGTAATAATCACCATGTGCTTCAGCAGAAGAACAGATTCAGGTCAGTGGATTGAACAAAATCCATCTCGGTTCTAAAATGAATCCACTGTGCTTCACATAACTAAAGACAGACAACGTTACAGACAGGATCTGATCAGATGTTTACAAAAACAGCTGAGAAAAGTCATCCAACACACACACAATTCAGCATTTGTAACAGAACACACGACACTCATGTCTTCCTCTTACTTCCGCCACCGAAGGAGATCATGATGTCGGCCGTGCCACCTTGGATCCTCGTGAACTTCAGCGGAGTGACTTTGGTCCAGACCTGCAGAGCTCTCTCTATGGACTCGTCCACCTCAGCCCTGGACATGTCAGGGGTGTAGTTCTCGATCCTGCAGATCACCAAAACGTTCAGGTTTTACTCATTCAAATGCAAAAATACGAACACGCTCGTACACACACTCCTCGTTTAGCCCATTCACCTGTAGGTAAGGCTGTTTGTCTTCCACTTGTAGTTTTCTCCAGTGATGGAGAACTGGCCAATGTTGACATCTGGAACGCCACAGCGGGGCTTCTTCATCATGGCCACGGTCTCAGCGTTCAGCCTCCCGGTGACTTGCAGATGAAAGAATTGCTGCATCTCCCTCAGCTTCTTGAAGACCGGGTTGATCCCCCGTCTGACTGCTGGACCCGTCTGCTCCGTCAGGTTGAAGAAGTTCTTCAGGTAGCTCTGCGAGAAAAAATTCAAGTTAAATACTGTGACAGACAACTAAGACACCTTGAAGTGTCTCACACAGACCCTAACAGAAGAGAGCCTACCTCCGCGAGCTCTTCATCTCGCACCGTGGGCTGAGAGAGCGGCGCAGAGTGAGCGGCGACCGCCAGGCTCAGTAGAACGAACAGATTGAAAGACTTCATGTTTCTTGGCTGCGATCCACAAGTGATTCTGTGGTGGAGGGAGCAGTTATAAAGGCTGGAGACTGGGCATGTTAGGCAACTACCTGCTGCCTTCGGTGACTCAGGAAACCTTTTAAGGACAACAGAGGAAGTTAGACTTTGATTCCTCATCAATAAAAAAGTTTCCTAAAGGTGATCCTGAAACTATGACCACAGAACACAGGCGGTTTGATTCAGTACCACTGATTCAACGCTGTGTTTTAAAATGTGTTCAATCTCAACTCATTGCATATTGTTATTTAGATATAAGAGTAATCATTGTTTGCAATTAGGGGGCTCAGAGTCTTGTTCAGGGACCTCCAAGCATGATGCAGGGGTCCAACCAGCAACCTTCACATCGCTCTATCGGTCACTGTCCCGCCGAATTACAACGATATCAGGCAATATGAGCAATATGAAACTTAACATCTACAGTAGCTTTTAATCATATTTGATGGATGTGATAACTAAGTGAGCAGAAACTATTAAGAAGGTTTTTCTTTTTTATTACAGTTCCTCCAAGAATCTCAGCAATTATTCATTCATTCATTTCAGATTTAGTTCTGTTCTGTGCTGCGACTTTTAAGGTGACAGATTGATGTTCTGTCCCGTTTACGTCCTCTTGTATGAGGTTTAATCTTTTCAACAGACACAGAGAAGACGCATCCTGCCTTGACATCAAAGATAAAATAGAGCTCGCCTTAGAGACGTATGGTTTCTTGGTAACATCAAGGTCACTTTATTCTGGGGCAGCATTGGATATGAAACGTCTACATGTCTCTGTCTTTAGACGAAGGTTGTGTGTGTGCTTTCTTGCCTTCTTTGTATTTTTCCATCTTTGTCTGTAATGTATGAAGGGGGAAATGTACATAATGCTTGTTACCTCATGCAGGACATGGATGTGTTGTCATTGTTTTGCAATATATTGTCTCAGATAAATTGGCTAAGAATAATTGCAGGCTCTGAGAGCTTTTAAATATGAATCATTTTACATTTTTTGAATAGATTTTCTCCTTTAAATGAATGGGTTGGAAAGAAAGACGCTTTTTCTTTTTGCCGGGAAATGTACCGTATCAGTGAAGTTTTACTATTAGGAAGATATTCGGGAAAATATTTGAAATGACAAATAATCAAAACACACTCACGCCTTGTGTTTCCACATAATCTGTATCCAGTTGTGTTGATAGATGAGTAATAGGTGTAAATATAATCCATGAGGCTCAGACACATTCAGCAGATAAAATCCATCTACAATTTGAAGATGTCATCCTGCCTTTGTCACACGGGTCAATAAAGTTATTTTGAATGAGGTTTGTGCTTTGCCTTAATTGAGAGGCTGCGACTGGAGGGTGGACAGCTGCAGCCCATGCAAAATTTTTAATGGATGTTTTAAAAATGGAGCCGGATCCTCACATTGGATGGGAGGAAAAAGTAAAGATGTAAATGGGCCTTGGATCCAAATAAAAGAGCAGCAACTTTGGAAGAGATCAATCATATCTGTAGTATGTAAGAGTAAAATCTAAACCGATAAAAGTTCTTTGGTACCAGCTACAAATACCATCATGACGACACCTCACATTCTGTGGTAATGCCTTCAAAACTTCCTGTCTTATTCAGAGAAACCAGCTGGGTATTGCAGGATGTTACAGAATATTTCACACACACACACACACACACACACACACACACACACACACACATACACATACACACACACACACATGTTCATCATCATCATCATCATCATCATCATCATCATCGTCATCATCACATAGTGTGACAGTTATACTTTATTCGATGAGTTCCTCTTTATGTGGTTGTTTGCCTCCTTCTTGCATTCCAGCAGATCGTTGGCCGGCCGTGTAGAGATGATGAGTTTGAAGACGTTGTCATATTTGTACTGGACGTTGTCCTTGAAGAAGTACACATAACCTGTTGGCAAAGAGGATTCAGGAATGCATGGCAGCTTGGAGGAAAAACAGGACAGTAACATTTGTGCTCCGACTCAATAAGGTCACAAACATGCTGGAATACTTTCAGTCTGAAAGAGTGAATCTGACACATAAAGACTGCAGATCACATCCTGGATCACCTCTGATAAGAACTACAGATAGATGGATAATACAGTAGATGGATGGATGGATGAATGGATGGATGGATGATGATGATGATGATGGATGGATGGATGGATGATGATGGATGATATTGGATGATGTGATGATGGATGATGGATGGATGATGATGAATGGATGATGATGGATGGATATAAGCGTGTTGGATGGGTTCTGGCTGATTTATCATAAATCATACAGATCCAGCTTGTTTGTCAGCCATCTTTGTTGCTGAGCTCCGGTTGCAAAAGTTATGAAAGCAAAGCAATATTTTCTCAAGCGTTTCCTCTATGTTGTGTTTTCTTCAGAGAAAGATGAAGCAATGATTTGTTTATATTTGTGGTCAAAGTGGAAACCTATTACTTCCTTTCATTATATGCCTCCATCTCTATAGTTTACCGCGCAGTAAATGCAGCGTACTGTAACTGTGCAGTATTTTAAATATACTGTCATGCACGTGTACAGTGCTTTAAGTGTGCTGTACTGTAAATGTTCTTGCTCAAATGCATAAATGTTCAGAGAATATGCTGCATGAAATCTGGATTTCCCATATTTAAATATAAACTTTGCACTGAGGGAGGGAAAGTTGTACCCTTGTATGAGACAGCAGCATCCACAGGAGTGGGAATCCCGGGCCATTGTTCCCTTATAGGCGTGGATGATTCCTCCATCTTATCCTGCTCCTCATCAAACCTAAATATCGCACAGATAAAAGTGATTAAAACACACAGGAAAGGTTTCTGCTGAAGTTTGGCAAGTCTTCGAAATCACAGAATTTCAGGAAGTACTCAAAGATAGCAGCGAGGTCTTTGTCATCCACGACAACAACCACAGATGACAGGATGACAAATCAAACCAGAGCGAAGCAGTGACAACATCCAAGTCTGCTGTTCAAAGACAGGATGTGAGGAAACGGCACTTGACAGTAATAAAGATGAATAAAGAAGGATTCTGGTCCCTGTGTGGTGTTTACACAACATTCAAGTTTGTCAAGTTTGATTTTCAGTCTAATCTGTCAAATGGAAAAGATGGATTTTAGTGGGACTTTGAATCTACGATAAATAGATTAGATTTTGAAGAAGGGGCCGATTAGAACAAACAAGCAAGAAAAAAACATGTGGAGGAAATCCTAGAATTCTGGGATAAGATTCGAACTCTAAAGGACAGAAAAAGTTAAATCTGGCATATGAGTTCTATGCTGGACTATTAATAATGATCAACAATATCACAGTGTTGTTCAGATCCACATTCTGATCCAGACCTCTTGGATTTAAATACACTCTACATATAGACAGGGACTTTATTTATGGGACTGTATCAACAAAATACCTAAATAAAACATTTTCGTCCCACCAATGAGATGTTTAAATAATGCCGATTCAGCATTATTTTCAGTAAGTCACATATGTCCACGCTGCACACATAATATATTTTTTTTGGTATTTCTGCTCTTATTGGTGTGCACAGAGGAGAGATGACCTCATTAGTGGTGGATGTTTGGGTTATGAGTCAGTGTGGGATCATCAACACCTCCAGCACTCATCTCCAGTGAAGAAGACGGTGTATCGGGCTTCACGGAAGCGAAGAGCAGCATCCACTGACTTCACTCTGGAGGGGAACCCCAGCTCGGAGATGTTTCTTGGAAACCCTTGCTGGAGTTCTAACTGTCTCATCACCCAGAACTGATCACCTGAATCAGAAACAGCCAAACAGAGTCCCAGTCACGTCTCAGATTCATCCCAGAGATCTTCATTTTGATGTGTTGCTACTGGGACGGATCACCTTTGAAGAACACAACCAGGTTCTTCTCCACGTTCCCGTAGGCCGCGTCCAGGTGGGGAGGAATGCTGTCTGACCACAGGCTGCTGATCAGAGTGATTCCAATTTCGTCAAATTCAGGATGTTTGCGCCACACAAACCTGAAATGGCACAAGGAAGTTTTCAGTGGTTCATGCGAGCAGATCCAGTAAATGGACGCACGGGGACGGAGGCCGCACCTGTCTTTGAAAAACAGGACTTCCTGCTGCAATTCAGTTACAGCGTCAAAAGACAAATCCAAGTCACATTTGTCAGGCGTTCTGGGAGGAGGATTCATCAAGGAGAGGGAGGCGAAACTGGGATTGACACCTGAGCAACAACAGGAACACGCACACACACACACACACACACACACACACACATACTCGGTCATTCCCATTTAAATTCACAAAGTCACTGATACGTGGTGGGTAATAAAATACACACGTGAGGAGTTCTCAGTGTCTGTAATCTGAGAGTGATGATTGGTGGAATCATGGAATGGAATAATATTTACACAGTGTGCACGTGTGGTCTATTTCTCACCTGAACTCCATGTATGTATGTGTGTAATCTCATGTCATGTCTCCATTTTATATGTATGGGATCCTTTTTTTTGAGTGTTTTTTTTTTTTGAGAATGTATTGTAAGACCGTGTGAACTGGAATTGTCAAAACAGAGCTTTGATGTGGAAATGCAATGATGCAACGTATGGAGCAACTTGTGGCAGCTTTATGATGAAACTTTATGATCAGTGTGGGACTCTGTGGTAATAAGGCGTTTTAGGACAACAACATCATTATAATGTATTATAATGCATCATAATGTATGATAAAGTATTAAAGTGTTTTGCTGTAATGAAGTGCTAAACCAGACATTTAACACTGTATTGTTGTTGTATGTGTATGTGTGTGTGTGTGTGTGTGTATGTATATATATGCGTGCATATGTGCATATATTTGTATATTATATTATATTGATATTTTGGTTGGTTATATGTTATTTTATATTATATGTAGTTATATATTCTGTGATTCTTTTGTCATTACTTTTGTTGTCTATCTATCTATCTATCTATCTATCTATCTATCTATCTATCTATCTATCTATCTATCTATCTATCTATCTATCTATCTCTCTATCTATCTATCTATCTATCTATCTATCTATCTATCCATTACCAGACACTAACGTTTGTGAATCTTTGGTTTCTTTGGTAAATAAACAATCAAACATTATCAGTGCTGTTAGAAAGCGTGTTTTGTGTTTTGATCCCGACCTTTAACCTTTTAGACTCACCGTACATGTGTTGGACGTCTTCAATGTCTCGGAGCGACAGTTGAAGGTCAGAGTTCGGGACAAAGTTGTACGACGGGTACATGATGGCGCCCGGGTCAGAGGAGTGGGACAGGCCGAGGGCGTGGCCAAATTCATGCACGGCTACCACGAACAGGTTGAAACCTGAAGAAAAAAAAAACGATTTGATATGATTATAATGTAGGACTAATCTTACTTCCTGTCCAAAACATCTGCTGCATGGTGCATCCTACACACTGTCTCAAGTTTTCAAACACAAAAAAAGATCATGATGGGGGCGGTGATGTCATTTTGATGTCATTCAGCTGTGAGGTCACACGAGAAGAGACACTTTTCCATCATCAGTACCAGTGGCATTAAAGCTCCACTCTTCATCAGCATCAAAGTGGACGTCCCCTCCAAGGCCGGACCCGGGCAGGAAGGCGTGAGCCAGGATGCCTCCTTCGCCATCGAAGGGCGATCCGTCCTGGTGGTCTGCAACAGACGGGGTCCGGTTAGACATGATGTCAAACGTCTCCTTTGCGTTCGAGGATCACGCCTCACCGCCGCTGTGGAAGGAGATGTCAATGTCCGCCTTCCTCCTCCTCCTCTTGCGGAAAAGGATGGGCGTGACATCGGCCCACAGCTTCCACGCCGCCCTGAGGACTTTGTCCACCCGAGAGGCTTCGAAGGTCCGTCTTCTGTCGCTGAGGATCCTGAGGAGACGGACACATGGTGAACAATCCTTTGTCTGGGTGACTGCAGTGTCGTGTGTTTGTCCCTGACCTGTAGCTTAGGGTCCTCCTCGTCCAGCGAACCGTCTCTCCAAAGGCCTCCACGTCAGACAGACCACAGCGGGGCCTCCTCATAACCGCCAGAGTCTCCTTGGTCAGCTCGCCGCTCGGAGGCAGACCAAAGAACTGCTGCATCTCTTGAACCTTAGCACACAGTCCAGGCCTCCTGTCCCCGTCTGTCCTCTTCTGTCTTTTGGCTTTGTACCCATAAAAGCGCCTCAGATACTTCTGGGAAGGCAGAAAAACAAACAGAGATCGGAGACGCTGGAGACACTGTGTCTGATTTTTGTGTGCCTGAACCCTGAGGGGACACAAGGATGGAGACAACACGACAGTACAGCACAGTAAAAACAAAACACGCAAGCTGATAGGAACGATGATACGTTTATGGAACGAGTCTGGAAAGCGTCCAAACGTTGTCCATAAACTTCAATTACAGCACAGCGCACACGGGCTGAAGACGGCATGTAATTGTAGGTGTCCCCTACGACTGGAGAAGACAGGAACACAGCCTCCAAAACAAATCCATCATGTATTACATATGTCTACATACAGCACGTATACAGTAGGACGCTGATGTAAAGTTCAAGTATCATAAAGGCACGATGCACACGTGGACCAAGGTGCAGAGATAAAGAAGAGTAAACGACGCCCTTCACTCCCAAATGTCCACATGGCACAGATACAGGATATAAGTCTCCATTACGTCGGAATATGAAACCATAAAAGCATCACGCCTCTCTAACGCCTCCGAATCCGAGTTAGTAAAATTAAATAAAAAAAAACAAGTACCGACATTGACCACAAGGGGGAGATCATAATGGAAATTCTCAATAAGAGACTTTAAAACTTTGATAAAGACCAAGCACAGGGGCGCGTGTTCGATTCCAGCCCTTTGCAGCATGTCATCCTCTCTGTCTGTCCCTCTGCTGTAACTATCACAACAAAGCACAAAGGCCATAAAAAAGGATCCGGTTTAATCCGGTTTATGAGAATTTGAAACAAAGTTGTGTGGAAGGTGACAGTATTGAAAAACAATGATTTTGATTTGTTTATTATTATGTTATTTATTTAATGAGTTTGTTTTGTTTATTATTATGTTATTTATTCAATGAGTTTGTTTTATGAATTCCATAAATCCACAAAGATCGCAGGACTGTCTTCTTGTGTCATCACAGATTCACAACATGTTACAGGGAAAAGGGGAAGCGTTCCAGTCCATTTGGTTTAAAAAAAAACCCAAACCCCGGCGATCAGTGAGCGTCCATCAGTGAGCACTTCTGCATTTTGCTGCGGTTGCGTGAGACAGATTAACACCAAATAAGCCTAAAAAAGAATCGTGACGTTGAAGCTGATGGTAAATCCAAATGAATCAAAGTATGAGAGGTTCAAGAATTTAAAGAGAATTAGAGCATCATGATCTCAAGAACAGGATTTTGTGTCACGGTCACACGGAAGATGAACTGTTTGAGTCAACGACAAAAGAAGAAAGGGTTTTTTTTCTTTTTCTGCATGTCACTGCACTGAAACCCGAGACTCTGTGGTCTATTATCAACGCTGAACTCAGACAAAATGGACAAAATGAGGGAATTTAAAAACATGAGGGTGCAAAGAGATTCAAAAGAAAATTAGGAACCGATAAGGGAAAAATCCTGCTTTCTGAAATTTGAAGAGATTCTTAGATAATGAGGAAAATAATAAGGAAAAATGGTCCAAGATCCTACTGAGGGATAAAAATCGTACTGGGATATACTTCAAAGATGCTCCACCGTGGAAGAGATCAGTATCTTAAGCTGTATAACAGAGAATGTTAAAGGTTTTTTCACTGCTTTTACTCCACTTCATACATTTTTTCTTTCCTTCTAGTTGCCTCCATTGATTTGATTTGATTATTTGCTGTATGATCTGAATGTCTCCTTCGTGTCTTTGTGGTGTCTTTATTGTCCTATAAACTCGCTCAGACGGTCAGGTTTGGACGACAAGATAGAAGAGTTCACACTGACTGTTTCCTGCTCGTATACTTTGTCGATCTTTGGACCTGATTGCACAAACAGTAAACGCTGTTCAAACAGAACCAATAATTTACAGGTTCCAAAGGAAGACCAGATCCTGAGCGGAGGGCCTGGCACGTACCTGACAGACCGGAGCAGCACTGAAACTAGACTGATACATACCTCTGCCAGATCCTGCTCATCTTCGGATGGTCCACCGTGGGCCTGGGCCGGGACCTCTCTGCTTTGGGGGGGTAAGGCCATCATTAGGGTCAGGCTGGGCATCATTAGAGTGAGAAGGCCCAGCCGGATCATCCTCATCCTGTCCCCTGACGTCCACCGCGTGTGTCTGTGAGAACATACACACTCATATACTGTACATGTACAGTGAGGTACAGCTGTGCGGGGGCCACCTGGATCCCACCTGTAATTATCCGTGTGCACTCCTGTCCCGACAGGAGCAGCGTGGTGGCTCCATTAAAGCGCCGCTCACGGAAACGCCAAACGCTACCTTTATTTCCCCGGAGTTCAAAGAGGTCGTCGGCCTTGGATTTTCATATCTGAGACCGTATGGCGCATTACAGCAGCATGTTATGATGATGGATAATTGAGGGGTCCATAACGTAGATGAACACCTGGAGTCGCAGCCATAAAGGGCTCGGTGCACATCAGCATGGGGCAGATGTGCTTATTTGACTGCATCCCCCTTATGGAACATCTTCCCTGCTGCATGTCATCCTCTCTCTGTCCCGTCCTTCCTGTCTGTCACTCACAAAATTGGCGTTGTACATATTTGGGCTTATTTACACTTTAACTTAAATAAAAAAGCTATCAAAGTTGCATCCGTGGCAGCGGCAGCACAAACAGCGGCCTTCCCTCCGTCAGCCATGATCCGTGGGACATTCCCGACGTGATTCAAACGGTCTTACAGTTAGAACGCCCACCTGAGCCAGCAGGAACAAGGAAAACCTCATCAGTTTCAACACATCCTGACTCAGCACCAGCAGGAACACAGGGGGGAACCGACCAGTCAGCCTCAGGTGGACTCAGTCCCGCATCAAACCCAGGGCCCTCAGGGTGCGATCAAACCTACACGATATAACGTAATTAATGACTAAATCTCTTGTACGATTAAATCAAATGAGTGTTAGTTTATTCACACATGTTGCAGAATGTTTGAACGGTAAATTAACGTTAAATTTAGCTTTAAGCTTTTTTCTGGCTGTCATCCTTTGAACACGAAGCCCCTCCCCCTCAGTCTCACCAAGTCTGAGGTAACAACACAGAGGGGATTTTTACAGATGTGTCACAAACAGCTGGCAACAGATGGTTTCCTCCACTTCTCTAAGCAATACACACAGACATGTCTGGATGTTTGTGTCGGCGTTTATTTTTTGTTATCGTATCCTAATATAAATCTGTAATAAACCTTTTTATTATAATAATCGATCTCAATTGTATGCATGCCATGTGTGTGAGTGCATGAAGTGAAGAAGCGGTCAAAGTTCATGTCATCATGAATAATCAACATATCGATGGCTTTTAATTCCTTTTAAGTTTTATTTGAATTATTCTATATCTTTTTCATATTTTTTTGTGCATCTTATGTTGCATATTTAAGTCTATTTTATTCTATTGTTTTTTTGTATTTTATTTTATTCTATTGTATTTTTGTATTTTATTTTATTCTATTTTATAGTATCTATATAATATAAAATAATATAAATAATTATATCATATTATATAATTTCATTGTTATTATATTATAGTTATTGTTGTTGTTACGCTGCACACCAATCATCCAAACTCCGTCTCCAACATTTCACCCATCCTGAAATCTGTGGGCGATTTTGTGACGAAATCAGCTGATAAACATCGACGACGGTAACAGAAAGATTAAAATAAAGTAAATGACGAATCCAGCTGAGTCATTTTGGAGTTTTAGTGAACACACACTCAGCTTGTGTGTGGTTTCATGGTGCATACAGATTATTTTAAAATCACTTCCTTCAGGTCCAGACTCATTAACGCCTAGATACACACACCGAATGCGTCACTGGTTCATGTGTGTGTGTGTATATATAATAGATTGATACAACTAAATCAACATGGTTTTCTGACATTAAGAGAACTTTGTACACAGCAGTGTTATGGTGTGTAGTGAAGTGTGTAGTGAAGTGGTGTGTAGTGAAGTGTGTAGTGAAGTGGTGTGTAGTGAAGTGTGCGACCGCCAAACCTTCCACCTGCATGACTCAGACCCAAACAAAGGTTCTCTGATAGGACGACTTTCAGATTTATCAGACTGAGATGAGGCAGGAGTGTCCCGAAGGTCAAAACTCATCAGCTGTTTTTGACACTAAAGTCATGATGCTCTATTTATTTACTCAGTTGTTGTCAGTGATGGATAAACTACCTCAAAGTTATGCTCGAGTAAAGCAGAATTACTTCTGTCTTTTTGTGTCCATTTCCTTCTCTTCCTGCTGTGAAAGAAGCTCTCCAGTCACCGCGACAGATTGACACGTAAGCTTTTTATTGGACAATACGAGACAGGACATCGTTAAAGACGAGAACGTGATCACAGTTCATCAAAACGTTGGCAGAGTTTGCTCTTCTGGCCATTAAAATCATCAGAAATGCTCGAGTGACGTGAGATTTTCGACGGGCGACCCCGAGGAAGGCCGGAGGAGGGGGTGAGGACGCTGCTGTTCCTTCTAAAGCGTCACAACAGCGGAT
>OMNV01010685.1:3967-24149 GCA_900303265.1 Brotula barbata | reverse complement strand
GGGGGGATGCGGGGGGCGGGGGGGACAACCACCCTACCCTTGCACATTGCAAGAACAGACATGCATAAACACACACTCACAATTCCTCTCTCCCAACACCCACCCAACCACCCCCACTTCCTTGTGACTCTGCTTTATCTTAACTGTCAACACCTGGCCTAAGCAGGAACCTCTCTCTATCTGTGAACTTTAATCTGGCCTTGCTTGGCAAACAGCGCCGGGCTTGGACAAGGAGAGTGATTAGTCTGTCACGTTGCCCTCGCGTATTTGGAACAGCCATAGAAAGAAATGGGGAAAACGGGAAAAGAAAAGGAAAAAAGGGAAGGGACCGGGATATTGAAATATATCTCAGATGTTTATGACATAATGAAAAACAAACGATAAGTGACCGAAACACAGAGTAAAGGGTATGGTTAAAAAAAAAAAAAAAAAAAAAGAAGAAGAAGAATAAGGAGGGGGAGGGGAACGAGAAACAGGAAGAGATGGGAGGGTTGTTGGAGATATAACACAGACAAATAGATGACCTGACAAGGCCACAGACAGAGATATGGTGGTGAACTTCTACCCCCATTGCCTGCAGAATCAAGCTGACCCATGCAAACACACCTGGCTTTCATCTACAAAAACACAGTGAACTCAAGCAATCAGCGTGCACGTATATGCACACACTGATCTAACATCCGAGTCTGCTCTGATTAAAGCGTTCAACATTTTTCTCAAACGTCGCGGATGCATCATAATCGGATGAAAACCGACAGAATTCGGCATGAGCGTGAGGCAGTTTCCACTCCGTCTGTCTGTGTGCGGAACAGGGACGACATTTCCACTCATGGATACTGGAACAAAGCAATTTAGACCACCAAACTTGCAGCAAACTCATAAATTCCCAGCGAAACAGTTTGGAGCGATCCTCCCCCAAAAAGCTGATTTGGACATAACAAATACTACGATTTGATAAATGACTGAAGGGTGTTGTCAAAGGACGGCTACGTCATCAATGTGCTCACTCACTCATACCTGAACTGTCCCAACCCCTGATATCACCTCTCTCTGAGGAATGTGACTGTGAATGTGAAAAAGTACATTGTGACTCTTCCGCTTATGTTATATACAACCATTCTCTTATTGCTTATGTAAGATCACAAATGGGGTTCAAAACGGGTCAAACTTCAATTCATTTGCACTTTGAATCGCTGTTCATCTACAAATACACATTAATGGAACCCCCTGCTCAGCACAACGCTAACTGCATAGCACGAATAAGCACCCTAACAGACACAGAGCCACACTTACTTTGAATTTTCAACTACTAACAGAAGAAGCTCAAAACTGTGAAAACTATGCAAGGAGGGAATGGAGATTGATTCAAATGCAGCAGGGGAGATGATTTATCGTCGCTGCAGGGAACAAATCTGTGTCTGTAAGCACCTGGGAGACGCAGGTGTAAACGTTACAGCACACAGAAAAAGAGAGAGGAAGGCAGAGAGAGATCAGATGTCTCCTTTTATTGTGATAGATCAGACAGAGGATATGACAGCAGCAATATTGCATTAAATCAAAATATATATTCATCGTCATTCAAATTACCAGAACGGGGTGAAATTGAAGAATTGTGCCAATGCAAAATTTTACATACCTGGCAGTGATGTGGCGGTTTAGTTAAAATGGCTATTAGATTATGCAATGAAAAAACCATTTACTCCAGCAACAATTCATCGGCCCGTAATGAAAGTTATCAATAATGTTATACTTATACTTTATTATACTTATACTTTATTCTGAATTTTGCCGGTATAGACAAAAATCTGTCTGTAGCAGCATTGCAGCAATCCTGTGTTTGTCTCAGCCCAAATAGTTTGCATCCTCAGTGATGTCAGTAATAAAATAAGAAAACGTTCCAGGCGTCTTATTGATTTAACGATGTAATATAAAAAACAGGCACCAAATTGACATACGTATGTAATACTTTTTATTTTTTTTATTTTTTCAAGACAAAACGGCTGAGTGAAGAGAATAATGCAGACAACAGCTGAAAATAGAGTGGCATCTCCATAATTGAAAAATAACAACAACATAATCCGTAGGTAGAGTAAGAATGAATAAATGTTGGTCAATGACCTTTGGTCATCAAACAAAGAAACAAAGCCATCAGAATCCATCAGGAGGGAGAGAATGAACTGATTTGTTTAGCAGTGACTCTGTTCTGAACAGAGTGTGTGTAGAAATAATAAATAATGTCAACCAAAGCCAGAGGTCAACTTCAAGTTCAGTTCAGCACAAACAGCTTGAGAGCAAATACAGAACACAGGATGAAAGCAAGCTGAAACCGTAAATGTACCAAACGTAAAATGTACCAAACTTCTCGTGATTTCACTTACATTTAGAATAGGCCTTGCATATGAGACGTACCACATTAAATTAGAAAATACCATGGCTCTTTTGGCAAAAGACGATAACTCAAAAGGAAACAAAGGTAGCAAAAACAAGGAAAAAAAGGAAAAAGAAAGATGATGCTTTTCAGATTGATGTTGGATTGATTGCATATGACAAAAGGTCTTTTTCAAAAACTGCTGGAATGTTCTCAGGTGGTACACGTGAAAGGACAGTAAAAAGTTGGCTACCGAGAAAACCCAACAATAGCTTGTATTACTGCATATAAAATGGCAGGAGAGGACAATATAAAAACAAACCAAAAAGATATGTACAACCACCTGTTTTTACCTCATTGTGGCTACTCCGACGGGACTGCCTCTAAAGGCCATCATATGACCTCGCACCCTTGGGGAACACCACAACATTTTATTTTTCAAAAACATACTTATTTTCAAGCATACAAATTATTCACACTATATTATCCTGCCAAATTAAGAAAATATACGGTGGCAGCTTGTTGGGATTTTTTCACTACAGAAAAAAAGGGTACATTGAAACCTTTAAAGAGTACAGGCGAAACAGTTAGAAATACAGGCTCCAACATAAATACTATAAGTGCCTACACTAAGTGAACATTAAATTCAAATACCATTCTAAATACAGGAAAAAAGTAGACCATAAATGTGTTTTGAACATAGGAACTTACATGTGTGTGCATTTTCCTATGTGTTTAAGTTCTCTCTATATATTTATATATCATAAATCTCTCCCCAATGTAAATTTTTGTTCAACCTGAAGACTTGTGTATAGAAAAGGCAAAAAGATGAGACGCATGTTCATTACAATTCATTACATAGTGATCAAGTCCTGGACATCACCAAGACAAAAAACAAAAAAACAAAAAAACAAAAAAACAAAAAAACGAAAAAATGACGACAGTAACGAAAAAAAAAAAATCAAAATGAAATTTAAATAATTTTCTTCCCTAAAGATACTGAAGTGTTACTTTAAAAAACAAAACAAAACAACAACAAAAAAAAACTTAGTTCTTTTAAAATCTTTTTAAAATCAAATTTATTTCCTGTCTGTATTTAGCGGTATATTTCTATAAGTATGGTATGAAGCAGGATAATTCTATGGCGGTTCCTGCACTGATACTCCCAGGAACCAAACTGATGTTTAATTCTCAGGAGAAAACATGGCTGGCAACAAATTCTAGCTCACCTATTTTTTCCTTTTTCTTTTATTTTTTAAAGACAAACGCAATGACAGCACACCAATCCATCAGCATAAGAGCAAGTTTTCCCTTGAGTGTCCAACTGTAAACTGGGAAAATTGAACAGTGCACGTAGTTAGACCCAGATCTGGAATCCAGTCCTTGTTTTATACTCAACCGACTGTACCTCCGATTAGAGAGACAGATACAGAATCCAAGGCAGAGTGACAAGTGCTATATCATCGACGACGACAGGGGATGAAGATTAAAAACTACCACGAGGAGGACTAAAGGAGTAACAAAACTGTGATTGGTTTGTTGTGTGTGTGGGGATTTATAAAAAAAAAAAAAAGCCGTTTTGGTGAATTTAGATTGATGTCAATTGATTTGGACGTTCCAATCGCAATATAAGTCCTGATTACTTAAGGAGTTCTAAGATCTAATGCAGTAAAGAGAATAAACGCTATAAAGACATAAACATCTGAATTGTAGAGACACCTGGTTAACCCACACGCCACTCGCTACCCTCATCCGACCCCCCACCCCACCCCAAACCATGACCTCACCCTAAACAAAACTGTCTGGCTTCGGACAACTAACGCCCACTCTGAGGCCTTCAAGTGAGCGCTGGCTACACCGCCTGGCTGGCTGACACCAAAAAAAGGAAAAAAAAAGTAATCTTGTGCTACTTACGAAAACACTCTGGAAAAATTAAGAGCTTCACGTTGGTAAAAATTAAAATGACTCATTAGAGTACCCTCTCAGTATGGTACATGAGTACCGTAAAACATAAACACCAAAACTAAAACTCCACAGACCGATCTCCTACTCTTGTTAGCATGTAGCATGCCAGTAAACAGAATCATAATCTGGAGAATAACAATATACGTACATGAGTCAGGCAGATAAATGATTTACCAGAGATACACATAATCTTTTTTTTTTTTGTTTCAGCTGGTTCCTTATGCTCTGCTAAGTCACAAAACAACAGGGTCGTACAGGTGCTTGATGCAAGGACCTGCTTATTTCACACACGTGCACAAAATGTCCTTTAATCTTCTATATCTGAGACTCTGAGCTTATAGCAAAAAGGAGGATTAACTAATGCAGGTAAAATATCCAAGGCACTCTTTGTTGTTCTTTCACACCATATTGTTAATTTCATTGCTGTTTGTAAAAGAAATATTTCATGGCGCTCGTGCCTAGCATTACATAGGCAGACCAATTTATATATATATCTTATATTTCACTCTTGCATGGAAAATCTTTCACAAAGATCTGTTTTAAGTGTGACCCTGCTTGTCTTGATGTTTTGATAATATGACACTGTCCACTGTGTTTGAACACAAAACTGTACATGATATGTAAACAGTATGTACTGTATGCAGCATGAATTCTCATCACTAACTTTTTCATGTCGAAGAAATTAAAACAATCAACAGCAACACCTGTACAACCAAACCCACCAGCCAAGGACAATTTTCTCTCTAAGTAGCCAAAACACATCGAGCATGCTGTCCAGTTACAAAAAATACAAAATGTGTAAATTATTGCACAATAGAAAGGCTCAAAAAGTTTTGCGTTTGATGCAATCGTATTGCCCCAATGATGGATCATGCATTCAGCTTCTTTTTTTTTTTTCCAGTCAGGGACGATAACAGGGTTGTACTGTGTACTGGTGTCTCACCCTGTTGTCCTTTCCCCTCACTTATCTGCTACTTAGCCAGGGTCTCTAGTTAGCCAGGGGAGCTGAGAGAGAGCTGCCAGCATGCTGCTCCTTGCCTACTCGGTCTTAATGTCATTAGCCAGAGGGCGGTCGCTGTGCCACTTCTTCATGTGTTTCTCCAGAGTGCTGTATACACTGAAAGGCATGTGGCAGATTTCACATTTGTATACGTCCTTGCCCATCTGCCCGTGTGTCTTCATGTGGCGGGTGAGCTTGGAGCTCTGGGCGCAGGCGTAACTGCACAGCTCACACTTGTAGGGTCGCTCTCCAGTGTGACTGCGTCGATGCACTGTCAAGTTGCTGCAGTTCTTGAACACCTTGCCGCAAAACTCGCAGGTGTCACTCCGCCGGCCATCCTTGGAACTCGGCCTACCGTTCCCGTTGCCGCCGTGCGGAGTGCTGGCCCCGCTGCCGGTGCCGCTGCGTCCCGAGGCGGCGCGTTCCCCGTCCAGCTCGCCGGGCGGAGTGGAGTACCGCAAACTTCCGTTCTCTGACGAGTGCTCCGACGAGGAGGCGAAGGGCGATTGTCTGGAGTCCCCACCTGAAAAGCTGAGGAAGGGGTCCTTGAGTTGTCGTGAGGCAGCGTACCCAGCTAGCCACTGGGAGTAGACGTTATCTGTGTTTGGGATGGTGGGTGTGGGGGGATCAAGGTCCTTCTCCACCTTGATGCGCTTGGACAGAGGGCTGAGCGAGCCGGGACTGGCCCGTCCACCTAACAGCTTCCTGGACAGTCTGTCAGTTGAGAGAGGTCCAAGGCCGTTGATGGTTGTGGTGGTTCCGTCGTCTCCCCGGTCTGTCTCCAAAGCGGAGTCCTCGTCACCGGGCTCTCTGGATGTGCTTCGGCGGCGCGGGTGCAGGGCCTCGCTGTTCTGGTGATGGCGGGCCCCCTCTAGCCGCAGGCTGAAACGATAGTCATTCCTTTCCTCTTCTTCTCCCCCACTGGGTTTGCCCTCAATTTCCTCCTCTTCTCCTTCCTCCTCTTCTTCCTCCTCCTCTTCTTCTTCTTCCTCCTCCTCCTCTTCCTCCTCCTCTTCCTCTTCTTCTTCTCCATTTTCAGGCATCATGCCATTGTTCTCAGTCTTAAACTTGGCAACCACTGACTTTAGAGCATCAGTGGCACTGCCCATCAGCTCACTGGTACCAGGTTCAGGGGAACTGGCAGTCGAGAGGCCATCGTCTGACTTAGCATTAAGCCCCGAGGACTTGGTTTGACAGTGGGTCTTCATGTGGCGTTTTAGTTTGCTGGCCTGGGTGCAGGCGTGGTTACATAGGTGACACTTGAATGGCTTCTCACCGGTGTGGCTTCGCCGGTGAACGATTAGGTTGCTCTGGAACTTAAAGGTTTTCCCGCAGAACTCACACGACTTGGCCTTGAGAGGGGTGCTTGGTTGGGCCGTGGTGGTTGTGGGATTAGGGGTGGAGCGTGAGCCAGAAGGTGACTGAGACGTGGAGAGGGGAGGCGTCGCTGAAAAGGGAGGCTTTGAACCTGGCTGGAATGGCTGCAGGAGCCGCTGCATAGCGTTGGGCCTGTTAGGAGAGAGGGGCGGGGACGCCCCAGTGGCATTTCCGGCCAGCTCACGTAGCCGTCTGGAGAAGTCCATGCTGGGAGGGGTGTCCAGTGGCACTGAGTTGAGCCTCATAACTCTGTCAAAGGCGCTAGGATGGTGAGTTGCCAGGGCCAGGTCGTCGGGGCTGAGGTGGTGACGTGGCGGGGGGCTAAACAGTGGCGGCGTTCTAGGGTAACGGCCCTCGCGAGGAGTAGAAGCTGAGTCCCGTCCGGATCCAGATCCCGGCATCCTCAGGAGGCTGTAGGGACTGCCTTCAGCCAAGTGGACAGCATGAAGTGGAGGCTGGGAGGAGGCACAGTCTCCCCCCATCCCGGGAGCAGCAGCCACACGGGGGGTGAGGGGGCTGCCAGGCTCGCTCTCCAGATAGATACGGAAGCCGTGGGTGTTCTGGGCATGCTGGAGCAGGAACCAGGCACTGGTAAAGGGCTGCTTACATGTGGTGCAGGTGTAACTGCTGGGCTCATCTTTATCTGCAGACAGAGAGAAATGACATGATTTGATGTGTTAATATGATAACATCATTTCACTAAATAAGACATATGTTTCACAGCTGCTGCATGATCCATCGGTGCGAAAGAAAAACAGGACATCAAAAATCCAGCAACGCGATCACCAAAACATGCAAGTCGGGGAATCGAATGTTATTCTTTTATTTCTTAATAGCTTGAAAATATGCAAATCTATTGTTGCTTTCTCCCTAATGACTGTCATTGCATATAATTATGGAATGATGTGTTTAGAATTATTATTTATCATATCATTAAAGCTTATTTGCATTATTAAATTCAAATCCATGCATATCGTTCTGTTGTTACACTCGCAGCAGTTCAGTTATTGTTTTATTCTCGTGAGTAATATTTGTCCTTCGCCATTGTCGAGGGATTATCTCTTCTGCGCCATGCATATTAAAACACTTATATTTGAAATGATTACATCTTAAAATTACACAACTGTAAACAGTGTACAAATGGCAGCAGTCAAAATTCTTTGAGGAACAAATACAGAATTTACACAGCGCAGGACTAGAAACATTTCAATAAAAACTGCTCACTTTTAATCGCTGACCTGAGATTTGCCTGACAATGCATACTTAATCCCGTTAAACGTTCTCATGTACCCTCCAATACCTTGTTACAAAATAGGCAAGACTAAAGTGGGACATGTACAGTATGAAAAATAAACGGCCACTTCAGTGTTTATCACTAAAAACACACATTCACAGCAAAACAAGCAAGGCTAAATATGAGCATCTGTGGCCAGGTGGGGCGGCGCCAATGAAAATGCATTTCATGCATTGCTTTTCTATTTCTGATATTTCATGCTTTATGGATTTATTTAAATCCGCTCAGGTGAATAGAAAAGGAGAAGGGGGAAAGCAGAAGTGAAAGATATGCAAAATAAGAAGCATTTGCTGCTTGCAAATGTGCTCCCTCTTTCATCTCTCGGCTTTCTTATCCTGTCTTCTCTTTTTTCTTTTTCACTGGGGGCAATTTTTCTCAAGTCATTTGCAGACATTGAACCCAAACCGCGGCCACCCTGTGCTAGAGAGGGAGAACAAGGAGTGGAGAGAAAGAGAGGGGAAGAGAGGGAGAAAGAAGAAGAAGACAGAACGAGTATGTTTTATCTCTAAGATGGTGGACGGACAGGCTTGCATGGTTGAAGCCCGCTGTGGTTGGCAGACAAAGGGGTGAAGAAGGGAGCGAAAGAGACAACGGTGGCTGAGAGAAAAGACCGATGTCGGGGGATGACTAATAGAGGAAAGAGATTGGTGTTTTGTGGTTCTCCGTTCTATCTCATGTGACTACTACCACGGCGGCCCCTTCTGAACAATCTCACTTAAAGACCGGAGCGCAGCATAAAATGTGCACCCAATCAAATCTCCACGCAAACCTTTTCTCTGGGCTGAAAAGAGTTGGAAGGGGGTATACTGGTAAATTATGGATCATTACAATCTGCAAAAATTACAGTTAATTGCTGCCACCTGCGAGGGGCTTTGACCCACTATGGAATTTTTCCATCATAAAAAAGCTATTTGCCCATACACGTTTTGCTCCCTCTTTCATATGCACAAATAAAATGTGCCCATTACGTTGGTTAAAGTTTTGGCAGAGCCTATATGTGTTACCTGATTATGTGTGTTTTATGGCTTTAAGCAGAAAGCTCAGTAACACTCGTGAAAAGGTTAGAATAATCTGGCCTGCACGATTCGCTTTGATTTGATTTCCTGTCTGTACACACTTCCTCAACTTCGTCTTCATGCGAGAGCTCGCCTTTTAAATGCAATTTTCTCTGCTATTCTGAAGGACAGGTGAGAGACACGGAGACATGGCACACATGTCGTCTTCTCCTCTGAGCCATAGCCATGTCAGTCAGACGGAGAGAAGCACCGAGGGATCATGGGAGTGAGGGAAAGAGGTAGCGTAGGGAGAAGTGTGGCGTGAAGGGGACAACCCACCACGCATCTGAAGGACACGGGAACCACGATGCGCCGCTTCAAAGCAAGTCGTGGTATTATTTTCTTCTGTAGCGGAAGCACGTCTTGTGCTATGCAATCAGCGGCCCGGTTCGTTAATGGCTATCCTCTAAGAAAGGACACTTTTTAAAAAAGAGCTAAGAGAAGCTGTGACAAGGTGTCTGATGGCCGCCACTATTTTTTTTTTCCTTCTGCACAAAAGCGGAAAAACGTGTGACAGGGAGGATGATCTTAAAAATGAGGCTGTCCTCTAATGAAATAAAGGAGCGCTCACTCCCTCTCTCTCTCTCCTCTCTCTCCCTGAGTCTGCGGTGAGTTAAGCTTGGACAGGAGGAGAGCTGAGGCTAATGTTGGATCTCCAGGTCCCTTTGAAATAGGATCAGGAGAGAGGAGAACCCACACTGACAACCCTTTAGCTGCCATTTCACAGCAAAGACTGAAAGAGTGACTTTGGGAGCGAGACCGACACAAAGTGAAGGAAAAGTAAAGAGAGAAAGGGAGCAGTCAGGGGGGATCAGAAGGAGAAACGTGGAATGAGAACCATAACAAGAGAAATGTAAAGAAATAAAGAGGCAGAGCACAGATGAGAAATGTAGGAGCGTTCAGCATAAAGAGGGGGGGTTAACAGCCTTTTCAAAGCCATTTCACCACATTGCAACACAAAGGAAGAGAGGCTATAATGGTGTCTAACAAGCGCAGAGAATATGATCCAGGATCCATGCAAGGGCGACTGACGCAAGGGGACAGGGGCAATGATGATAACCTGTCCAGGCTGACACCACATTCACACCACTGTTCCAGCGTGCCGGACAAAGGAGCCGGGCCAAACACAGCAACACGGAAGATACACACGAGCTACTGTTGGTGACCCCACCCCCTTTACACACACACACACAACCACCCAAACGCATCCACAAATACAAACAAACGAAACAACCAACGTCAAGACAACCGTGACCTCCGCCCACACTTGGCAAGTTAATGATGCGTTAAGAAGAAGTGTCGTCAAGTGACTCTTCCTGCCTTCATCTATCCGCCATCTCTTCATTCACGTGAAATCAAGCTTCATGACGTGGGGGCGGGGGGATTTTTTTAAAAGTTGGAACCGAACCTGCACCGCTGAGTACGTGATATGTAGCGACTGAGCACGGCTAACCAATACTGAGAGGAAATAGGAACATAATAGCAAACAAACAAACCAGCATGTATCTATATGTCCAAAAGTTAGCAGACTTTATTAGCATGACCACTATTTTTGTTATGTCCTTGACCAACTCCACCAATGGGCCCAGGGTATCCTGTGTGACCACACGGCTCTCACTGATATTGGTCATTTAGCTAATGGAGGAACAGGCTAACAGGATTAGCTTACAGGCCTGACAGCAGGAGGAGGAGGAAGAGGATGAGGAGGAATCGGAGAGGGTTACATGGGGGACACAGCATGTCACCACCATTTCCCAAAGTTGTCAGTGGCTACAGAGCGCTCACACACACACACACACACACACACACACACGCACCTGAAAAGTGATTATGCTAATAGCAGGTCTCTGCCAATATTCATAAGTGTTTATAGGTGTTGGAGTGAGTTCACTGGGAAAGAGTAAGGTTGTCAATACAGTGCCTCTTAAGAGTGCCTCATCCGCAACTGGCGCTAATGTGATTACTACTCTGTTTATATCATTAGGGTATTCACAGTCAGGGATTGGACAGAGGTGAAGGGTGAATTAAGAGAGGAGAGGCCAAAAGGGGATTGACGGAGGGCCCACAGCACCCATTAAATCTCTTCCTCTGAGTCCTGCGTGTTCTACAATTCTACGACCTGAATTTGTTGTGACACAGATAATGGCATTAAATGCTACTTTCAAAATTCAATTTAAGCCAAAGTGATCAGCGGCAAAAGTATCTAAAGTAAAGGCATCGCCTCTGTGAAGAATCCCTGTAGCTCTAATTCTGAGGTGTTTAGATGTCAAATATAAAATTAAAATAAAACAATTTGTAGTCCTTTTTACTAACTTTGGAAAAATATCTAAAATGCAACAAGACTGAGTTAAATTTTGACAGAAATGATGCCCGACTGTATTTCCATCTGAAAATGAAATCTAATTACCACAGAACTGTACTTGAGCACAATGCATGAGTAAAAGTTACTTAGTTACTTTCCACCTCGGCTACATTTCTTTGTCTGTCTTTGGATCACTATTTGTTTTTCACAACGACCTGAGAGAGCAGGTGCTGCCTGGCCTTGACCTTCCTCTTTCTTTCGCTCTCTCTGTCTGTCGCGCTCGCTCTCACAGCAACACACACATTTCAGGCTCATACACTCACTTCTTTGTCCTGGACCAGACTCTTTGTGGTCTGCTGAGCCACTGGCCGTTGACAAAAGACTTGTTTGACCAACGCTTGTTCCTGAGACAAAGCCGGATGCAGGAAATACGTTTTACAAAACAGAAAGCAAACCAGGGAATAGAACGAGCCTAAATCTCAATTCCCTGTCTGATGTGGACCGGGGGGCCTCCGACACTGGTACGTAATAGTTAGACTCACACATTACTGTGTTAGTGGGATAATCTGACCACTACACACCACCACACAGAGAGAAAAAGAACAAGAGAGGCAGTAAGAATGAGAGCAGAGTGGAAAGAGAACGGTAGAAGAAAAGCCTAGTTGGCACCAGAAAGCGAAAGGGGGGTGCATTTCCAGATCTCTCGATAAAGATGCATGGTGGTCTTTGAGGGCCTGTGCCCAGCCAGGATAAAGTAAGCTGCTGGCTGCGGCTTTGTCTCCAATCAGACTTTCACACTTATTACCTTTCCTTTCCCCTTCTCCCTCTCCTGAAAGTTGATAAGAGCAACAGTGGAACTGGGGCGACTCTTTGAGTCACTAAGAAACCAATTTGGACAGATGGCACCCACGCAGGGCCAATGAATGCATGCACCATACAGAATAGACAAGTAATGTTTGCATGTGTGTGTGTATGTATGTGAGTGCACAGACATGCACATGCTTTGGGGAAGTGAGTTCATTTTCATATGCATGTGATTTTGCTTGCACGAGAGTGTTTCTAATGAGGATGCGTGCATGCTGTTCGCAAGTATGTTTACATGACTGTGTCCATGTGTGCGTACATACATTTAGCCGTGTGTGTGTGTAATGCACATGCTACATTCATTTTAAAATTAGCATCGCTCCGCACTGTCCATTTCCCTGCGCAACCTTAGTGCCTTTGATCTTTTCCTGGTTGAACTGCATTTGAACTGTCCATCCGCTCAACCATCTATCCGTCCATCTCTCCATTTATCCAGTCCTGCTAAGCCCAGCTGGACAGCTTCATCTTGGGTGCGGCTGAGTCCGGCAGACCTTATAATAGCCCGGGCCAGCCGTGTCTCTGGGTGTACATCATTATTTGCTCTCTGTTTACTCGTAACGGTGAGAGGACGCATATTGTTGTTTCTCATCCTGGCCTAATGGTACAGTGAAAAGACCTCTGGGCTCCTAAGCTAAACTGGTCTAATTAAATGGATCATTGCTCATACACTCGTCCAAAGAGATTATTTATTGAGTTGGGATTTGCTTCATAGGATCAAACCGCGTCAACAAAAAAGCAACAGTCAATAACGGAGTGGGTATTAAATGAAGGGCTGGAATCAAAGAATCCGCCAAGTGTCGGTTTAAGCACACATAGCCAGGTACGCGAGAAGACTTAATCAAGTAGGAGTATTTTTGGACCCGGGCGATATCCCAGATGGGTAAGGAGTCTCCGAGCTCTTCGGAGGGGAAAGGTAAAAAGTGTTCTGTCAGGGAAAAGACACGTCTCAATAAACTGCAGCTTAGGGCGCTGAGACTAGGCCAGGCTAGGCTAGGCTAGGCTAAGCTAAAATAGAATAGAATAGAATAGAACAGGACCATCTGCTGTCCTTAAATGCATCACTATTTGAAGAGCGTGGTCAAGATACCCTCCTTAAAACATGAGGCCAACAGCCTGAGCTTCCCTATCTCTGCACAGCTCAGCTTATGACAAGCTGGCGTCCCCGCAAAAAGGATGGATCGGGACCAGGGAGGTCGACTAGCTGCACATTTCTGCATAAATCTCCAGATAGATAGCATCAGGAGAGGAGAAATAGGGGAGGGAGGCAGGCAAGCAGCGGAGGATGATAAGGCCCCGGGGCAGGGCATTCGACACTGTCAAAACTGTTTCGTCTCTGGCTATTGGATGAGTGGAGCGCGTTATGAGCCTGCATACCATTTGCCAGGACGTGATTCGGCTTCATCTGAGCACACCCGGCCCTGTATCTGACCTCCCCACTTTCTCCCTCTTCAGCCTCCACACACAAACAGAGAGATGGACAAATCCGCAGGAGGAGCACATGGATCCAGACGTGGACGGTTTGAACGCATCGCTTCAACGCCTTCGTTGGTGAATATTCAAAGAAACAAATCACAGAGAAACCTGGTGGTGTTTTCAAATGGAAATGTAAAATGAACGCATACCGTCAAGGTTACAAATCTCACTGAAGACGACGGTAAACAAAAACTGAATGTTTTTCAAGACTGATACAGTATGTACGCATGTATGTCAGTAGAATTATTTGGAAATTCTATTCCAAAAAAAATCCACAGAACCGTTGGGAAGAAGTCAAAAAAGAAAATGGAATGGATAGCAGAATTCATCTTTCCTCCAACATTGGATTTATATTTATCGACCACAGCAGCCAGGTTTTTAATTTGGTTTTTGGACAGATTCAACTATGCATATTTTGTGGCTAGATAAATTTATTTCTGCCGTGTATCACCAGAACTCTCCAGGTCAACATTACGATTCTCCCGCCGCTCTTGACTCTCCTGAACTCTAATTGGAAGTTCAAAAGCGTTAAATTTGAGATTTCTCTCACATTCCGTAGCACTCAAGGAGGTTTCGAACGTTTCGAGGAACAGCCTCGGATGCCGTTCGATTTACAGCATATGACCAAAACTCGATCAAATATGTAATATATGTAAGAAAAAAGAGAGAATTACAGTTATATTGTTAAATGTTTGTGTTATCTGTTTCTGTTAGAAAGGTTGGACTGGAAGGGGAAGAGTGGGCACTGAGATTTGAAGTCTTCGGGGGATCTATACAGGCACAGACCTGCAGTCTGTCTTTACACTAATGGAAGTCTGGGCACACACACACACACACACATACATACATACACACACATGCAGAATCTGTCTGGACAGCTTGCCTGGGGGATACTTTTCCTGTTGCTTTACCTCCCTCATACCGCCTGCATGATCCTTCATCACACTATTTTCTTAACACGCTCTGATGACAAAACTGAGAGAGGTTAAAGTGGGTCTCTCTCTCTCTCTCTCTCTTTCTCTCTCTCTCAGCACCTTAGCCATATAGATGCTAAAAAAATTGATATCCAAAGACACCTAACATACACACAAATCATACACTTTTCCACCCACTCATTTAGTGCAAATCTCATTTCATCATCCAACTGTCAGACGAGTTTAAGTGTACAGGTGCGTTTTTCCTGTTAACCTTGCCTGGAGTGTTCTGTCACGATAAATAATATCCTTCTAAATCTGTGGGAGGACACCCGAGGTAGACCGTTTTTAAGGCTCGTGTAGAGACAACGGGGTAGTTTGGGGTTTCGCATGCATTCCGCTCATCAATACCAAACGCTTGTGTTCTCTTAGTGACGTAAAGAGCGGAGCGCTGTTACTTACAAAGCACTGGGAACAAATCGCTGTGGTTATAACTGAATTTGACCTTGGCTACTTGTTACTGAACATGCTCACAGTGTCCCTAGAAGCTTTTCCAGAGCGGAGGGCGACATCATTTAGATACAATCGAACAAGGGTTGTTTTAAGCATGCCGTTATTTTTCACCCTGGCCTACCTCCTCAGGGTGAGAGGACCGGGGCATGTGAGCTTGGGCCAATCATAGCAGCCCGTTATGCATAGGAGCCTCAAGGCACTGTGGAGGGACATGGCACTTTAACACAAGAGGGCCAGTGTGTTGGAGTGTCCCGTGGCCTGAAGCTCTGGAGGTTGCGGGTTTAACACGCAACCCATCTGGTGAGTGTGACTGTGCACACGGCGGTCAAGTGGTTAAGGAAGTATCAATAGCTGGACTCTTTATACTGAGTGTTATTGTCCGATCACATGTAGCTCACAAGTCCATTTTCCTTCAAATTGGAGAAGCTGCCGCACGTAGGAAAACACAGCAACGACCACTTTCACTGCAAAGTAATAACTACTGAAGCCGAACCATATTCTGTAATAAGGACATGACCAGTAACGCTGAGACCTCAAGGCCCCAAACCAGCACCAGCCGTTCATCTGTTCCTCCATCCCCAGTATTCCCAACTCCATTAGTAATTCATGAAGGAGGAAAAAACAGTGCTGGGCCACTTCTCCAGCCTTCCAAATCCTGATTAAAATTGCAAAATGGCCTCCTGTTCAGCCCTAATTCAACCCCTTCAAGACATTCTGACAGAAGCAGGAAGACACGTGGCAGAGTGAGGAAGTGCTCACATATCCAAAGTGACCTACAAATGTTTCCTTTAGTGCTGCTCCGCTCAGCAGCTACAGCTTGACAGCAAACACTGCGAGAATTAGCCTAGAAGTTTGATACCGGCCCGGGCCACGTCGCTACCAATCGTGTTTTGGAGAAATATCTTCAGAAATGGTTGGCAAATCCAGCGAGTCACGGATGGATTATTCATTACACTATGCAATTTTCTTTGCCGGCCCATTTAGAGCGACACCGGTCTGCACTGTACGGACTAGTGAGAGAGAAGGGTAGGGTTAGAATGAGGTGAAAGCAGCCAGTTAATACCTACATGTAACGTTTACCATCAATAACACTCTGTAAGATGGATGGACCATATGCTTCGCGATGGCAGGCCACGCTCCCCACAATTCTTCATCTTCTAGGCTCGCCATACCAGATTCCTGCCTACTAATTGAAGACATGTGGCCTGACCAGTCACTATGGCAATGCAACAGAGGAGTCTAAAATGGAGGACAGTAGGACCCAGTGCGGTGCACAACGCCGACAACCGTCTCCCATTTTTGTCAGTGATACAAGTTTAAATTCATTGAATGTGTGTCCTTGCACATTGATTTGTCATATAAAACTTATTGCACAACCACTTTTTCTCAGCTCACACATGCCGTCGCTCGTCTGGGAAAAATACAGCACGTGGACCTTTCCGCCCGTTCTCCCTGGAGGTGTATCATGAACATGGGTAGATCTGAGTAGTGGCGAGCACGATATTAATTAAGGTAGCAACTAGTAGGTTCCTTTGTGCCCAGCTGTAGTGCATAAATCAGACTTTTAACGAGGCTAGGGCCCTAAGATCTCAAACGATGCTGGAATGCTACCTGCACAGCCATGCCAAAAATCTGTCTGGGTCCAGGGCTCCTATAGATCACTATACTTATAGCGGGGGGGGACTATAGCGACCTAGGGAGGAGGAAGGAGCAGAGGAGCAGAAAAGGTGGGTGGCAAAAGAGGAGGGGGGCAATAGCTATTTCTATTGGGTCATCAGGTTTAAGTAAACATGTGTGGTGTTGGTGCGCGAGTGTGTGCATGTTTGTTGCACGTGTGTTGCATGTATGCATATGTGTTGCCCCACCACGCGTTCTTCCCCCTTTTAATTATGACTCTCAATAAAATGCAAACGTAAGCAAGGAGAAATAAAAAGACAGACGGAGTTAATAGGAAAGACAGTAGGGAAGATGGCAGTAACAGGCACAGACGCCTCCGGTAACCTCGCAGTGGGTCAGCACATACACACTTTCCTTTTATTTAACTCCACAAACGACTAACTACAGAGCGTGTCCTACAGACGTGTGAAATAAAGCTGGGAAAGAGTGGAAGGGTAGGGTATGTGAGGAAAGGTTGGGTGTCCGTGGTGACAGAAGGATTTATACTCAAACAGCTGCGGGGCAGGACATATGCATGTGCAGCCTGACTGACTGGTTGGCTGACTGAACGTTGGACTGGTTGGCTGTCCACCTCCAAGCCATCGTTTCTACTCCAAAAGGGTCCATGAACTGAGACATTCCACAACAGGCAGCGGCAAGACTCACGCGCACGCAGAATGTATGTGAGCACACGCACACACGCACGTGCGCAAGCGGAGAAGAGAAAAGGGTGAGAACAGTACGTAAAGTTATACGTTTTACCTCTTAAAACTGTGAGGTAACCACCAATGGGTCCGTCATCAGGAAATTGTTGTTATAATTCTTGTGAAATGCCCAAAGTTGCCAAAGATACCAAAAGTATTAGGGTGTACTCTGTGGGAATGTGTATAAAATGATCTATAATAAAGACAATTTCAAGATAAACTGTGCAGTCATTCACTTTAAAAACATTAAAGGCACATGGTTCAGTGATGATTATGTAAAAGGTCAAAGGGTCAGAAACCATATGGTTAAAAAGTGAGGGTTACCATACTGGAATACTTGGAATTATTTAAGTCATAAACCTGGGAAGTCTAAGTTTTTATGCCTTTTCTACACAGTATTATCATTTATTAATGAGAATGGGCCTGTTAAATTGATCTAAAGTCCTGGAAGATTTGGCCTAATGGTGGACTGTGATTGCTGATTGATGTACCGGGGTTTAAAGGGTTAAGATGCTCTACACAACCAACGGCTGCGTTGCATCAGTGTCGTTCAGTTCTAAGTCATAACAGCTTCTTGCGGTGAAATGAACCATGCTCTCACTACACGTCTCGTCAGCCAACCAATAATATATAAATTAGTCAGTGTGGAAGTGTGGAAATTTGGATTAATGGCTGATCGGGGAACGGGAAGAGCGACTTTCTCAGGCAGCACCTGAGATTTATGGGCCAGATGTTTGTGCCACTGCTTGTCGAACAGAAAATAAAACTTCATTTACAGAAAGCAGCGACGGCGTCACAAGAGCTACAGTACGTCTCCACGCGCCGCGAGAGGCCAACGTTAGTCTGACTCCGAGCATTAGTCAGACAAAGATGTGTTGATCAGGTAAATGCATGACAATCAGGCTAAGCTTGTTCAGGCTTCACGAGGTGGTCCGGGCTGATACCGGCCAAATTACACGGGCTGTAAATTGACATGTCAACGCATAAATTGCTCCATTACTCACAATCGACATTTTTGCTACAGATTGCAGTACTTTCTGATACCGTATGTTCGCTGGCAATGCCCTGCGTGAACAGTAATCGCTGTCTAATGAGGGAGCTAGCACGTAACCAAAGCTGTGATGGCAGCTTCGATTTTGGATCAGATGGACATTTTGAAATACTTCGACGAATACTGAGCACGAGCATATCAGGGCCAGAGTGTCTAGTACGTAAGCGGGATTATAACCGGGCTACTAAACATCTTGGATCGGTCGAACCTACATTACTGTCATCGTGTTGGCTAAACAATTTTCATACGATGACCACTCTGACAGGAACGTAACGGCACAATCCCTGCCAACAGGAACTCAGGTTCTCAAGACCTATACTGTCGTTTGGAAGAGGGCCCCTGACTGACACAGGGGTCGCCAGGGCATTGACAAGGCATTGCCAAGCAGTGCTTTGGGGAGCACTGCTTGTGCTGCATTCTGAGAAATGAACTCTGTTTGTGCAAGGTCAAATTTTTAAAGGCCCTATATGCTCATTCCATACATGTCCAGGATACGGCACAGGGCAAGAGAAAAACATCCTAATGGGAGAAAGTGCTTTGGAGACAACCCAACATCTATCCTGCACCTTTGACACGGGCGTATAGCTGTACAAAGACATAAAAAGATATGTTTCCTCTTTAAAACGCGTGACCTTTATTGCTCTTGTCCGGTTTTATCACCACTGCTTTACACGCGGGGTTATCTGATGAAAAGAGGAATTAAAGGGTGCCAAGGAAGGAGGATATTATTTGAAGGGACAGCAAGAGTGTTGTGAAAAGTGCAGCGAGGGGATGGGAAAAACAAAAGAGTGGTGGACAGCTTTACACTACAGCGGCTCGTTCTAGATTACATTAGTGGCAGCTGCTTCCTTTGTGTGGTTTTATGGCCAGACCCCAAGAAAAAGCTGCTAAAATTTCATTTAATCTGCTGCAGAACTCGAGTGACTGTCAGCCACTTAAACAAGCCGGACTAAAAGCACCGCGCTCTCGTATAACCCAGGGAAAATAACACTAAAAATATCTCTCCGCGTGGCCTTATACACAGACATTTTGTGTAACCAAAGAGGGCTCGCCTGTGCTGGGTCCACGCTGCCTGTCCGGGGGCCGGACGCTAACGGTGGGCCGGGGAGCCATCCAACGCTACTGGTCTTCCCTCATTCTCTCCATTTTTAATCTCCATTTCCTGTTCATCCTTCCACGTAATTAGCTTATGTCAATCACCACAATTTCACGTTTAGGCTTGCCTATATTTTACACTCCACTCTGCCATGCTGTCTTACGTAGAGTGATGACAAAATACATACAAGACAATTTTGGAATATTTTTTATGTCCAACAGTACAACTTTTGCTGGCCGCATTAGTCTCACACAGGAGTTTTGACATTGGTGCTAACTGACAGAAAGCAGCAGCACAGGCAGTGGTTAGGGGCAGCTTCCTTCCTGAGCTTTGGCTTCATAAAACCAAATATCCACATACGTCCAGGACAGTTTTTTCAGATGAACTGAGGGTACGTGGGCGGCGCTTGGAAGAGAGGGGGCTATTTAGCCTTGTGGTGCCACTGCTGTAGCTTAAAGCAAGAAGAGGCTGAGGAGGAGGAAGAGGAGATGCAAAGGGGCCCCTTCCCTTCGACCCCTCTGATAATAAGATGGCAGGAAAGGAGGAGGGG
>OMNV01010680.1:0-11441 GCA_900303265.1 Brotula barbata | reverse complement strand
GTTATCGCCACTTTATTGCTTCGTACATTGTAAATATTTCATGTGACTATGTTAAGTTTATTTTGTACCTTTATTTATGTTGACAACTGGAGTAAACACACTGAGATTATGGAGGATTGTAAAAAAGGAGTCCTACGTTTCCATTTGACTCCTGTGCTGTTGTCTTAAAACAATGAAAAGGAGTCAAGGGGACCACAATGAGGTTGATTCAGTTTGCAGGCTGATAAAGATACAATCTACTGCATTCTTCGCCTCCTGACTCTCTTTTCATCATTGTCAATTGTTCGGTAAACGGTGGGGATTGAACTTGAAGAAATGGGGAAAAAACCGGCAGACCATATAAAAGGAAGTATGGACGCGGAGTGGGAATCAGGTTGGTTCTTTTTACTTGATGTGGCAGCCATGGAGAGGAATTCATGTTCTGTAGGCTGGCAGATCTGAAAGGAGGAACAAAAGACAAAACGTAGCGTTTGAGGGGGGAAGCCCGCCATTCAGAAAAATGACTTTGAAGGTCTCGCATACTGACGCATTGTTCGGTCCTCGCACAGCAGCAGCCAGTATTTTGGTCCTGAGGAGGCCCCGTAGTGTAGAAACTCAAAGGACGCATTGACGGAGAGCAGCGCAGAAAAGTACAGGATGTGAGAGGAAAAAAAATAAGACGGGATTAACGTCTCCTTTGTGTTCTTTTACCCATTAGAGCAGGCGAACGCTCTGAGATTTTAACCCAATTTTAAAGCCCCCGACCGTTCCTGTACCACGTAGAGGAACGTGTTTCTTCTCGTAACGTCTCCGCTCGCTTGCTGTGAGATACTTCACAACAAAATGATTTTTCAGCTTGAATTTGTCAGGTGGGAGAAATGAATTTTCTCCAGCTGCAGTTATGACGAGAGCTACACTGCATCATAGCAAACACTGTCGTAGCGATACGCTAGCTTGCGCGTGTACGCTAGCTGGCGCGTGTATGCTAGGAAGGCTCAGTTCATGCGATTTTTCAGTAACTTTTTTCATGCCGTTGACGGCTACTTCCGTACAATTGTCAGATAAATTGAATCTTTTGGTCCGTCTACTTAAAAAGGAAGGGTTTTCATGAATCCTCCAAAAGTCTTTAAGTAGTTTATGTCAAAATAAGGTCTCATTTAGCATCTGAGTCTGAAATCCATCTTTTCAGAGAGACGGAGTAACAAACATTTACATTTTGTTTTGCATTGTGACGTCTCAGGAGGTATTTACCGTGTAGTGAAGTGAAACCTGTTAAAGACTGAAATGACTGTGAGGCACAGTGGGAATCAAACCCACAGCTGGGGTGAAAAAACGTCTAGAAACCAGAAACTTCCCTGGCCTTCACCTCAGCAGCTCAGAGCTCTGCTGAAGTCTTAAATTTAATTTTCATAAACCTGCAGAACCCCTGAGAGGGAGTTTATCTCTAATTTACAAACAAACAAACAAACCTGCAACAATCAACATCATAAACAAACAGAATCCAAACTCCACCATCACGTGGATTCATTTCAGCACCAAAAAAACACCGACGTCACGCCAAAGGAAACGTTTCACCAAGAAAACAAGAAGGTGAAGCCGCAGTTTTGGATTTCTACAAGCTACACAGAAACCACACACACACACACACACACACACACCAATTATCTGAGCAACCTGTGGCTCCCAATGAGCTCCTAATCAGCAGTGACACACCTGGAGCGTCTTCCTGATGAAGTCCCCAGAGAACCTCTTTTCTACAAAGTAACCATTAATTTATCCCCGAATAAATACGTGTTTGATTTTTAGACCTTTGAATCATCTTGAGAACAAATTTAGAAGCTCACAGTTGTGTGTGTTGATGACTTCATCGACCTGTGAACTTGTGATCCTTGTATTTAGTAACTTTCCGTCAGTCTTCAGAAACTTTATCTCTGCGGTACATTTCGTGTCGCGACTGGTTGGAATTGCACGACGATTCTGAGGAATTTTGAGTGTTGATCTTTGTTCATTTCTTGCTCCAACAGCTCTCACCTCTTTTCAATGAATCGCTTTTTCTACTCTTCTTCACTGTCCAACTCGCCTTCACTTTGAGATGACAGGCGGCTCCCAGTCCAGACCCTTTAGACCTGAAGCAGCTCTGAGTCCTGGTGTATTTTTGCTCTTTTTACCAACGTGGCCTTGTGCCATTGTTTCATTTTTGACTCATCTGTCCGTGGCACGTTGGCCCAGATGATTTGTTGCATTTCCTGGTGTTCTTTCCAGTTTTCCTCCGTTTGTTCGTCCGTGAACAGCACGGCTCACGTGAATAGTATGGAATAATCATTTTATTTGTATTATTCTTTATATTCTGAAGGATTTTTTGGTTCTCTAAAACTCCCATCGATCTAAGCCGTGTGCCAGGCATCAGAATAAGCGACATCAGGTTGCCATGTGGCTAGGTACAGAACAAACCTGGTTTTTGTAGTTTTCCCCCTCAAAAAACGAACAATTCTCATCCCATAGCGATAAACGGCAGCTACGGATTTAACTCTGACCAAACTAAGATGATACATCGGACGCCGATGGTGACGCCGTGAGGCCCAGAGTGAGGGCCTCGCTACATTTCCTGCCATCTTGATTTTCTTCCCAAAACATTTTCTTCAAATTTATTTCCACAATTTTGACTCCATGATCACAAAATTGTACGTATAGAATGTCTGCACCGTTGCAGACAAAATGTTTATCTTCCGTTTTCTTGTTTTTCTTTTTTTGCTATACAATTGGTCGTTAAACCTGAATGGGCAAAGCTCCTAAATCTAAGGTACAAACTGACACAAATAATTAAAGCCGTTAGACACAAAACTATTTTTGTATGAATAATCCTCACGGAAACCTTTACTCGGTGTGAAACGGCCTTGACTCTTTTTTGACTCTTTTTGGAGCCCTTTGGCCGAGACATGCTAATTCCCGCCTTGTAGACTTTTTTGCCCGTTTCAAATTTTGCTAGCAAGACTTTCATCTCTGAAGCTACAACAAACAAACAAACTTTCAATGGAACGCTTTGACTTTTGGTTTTGGCCCAAGAGATTTTGTTTTCTGGGTATGAACTTTGAAGATTTTAAAGCTTGAACAGCGTTCATCCATCTGTAAAATTTGCATTCGTGGCACTCAGAAAATTGTTTGGAATGTTAACGTGCACGCGAATATGATGAAAAAAAGCTTTAACTGTGGAAAAATAAGTTGAAACGAAGGATGAAAACCCAGCCGAGAGGGTCGAGCAATCGTTTCACGTATGACAGTTAATAGTTAACAACAGTTAACGGTTAACGTGTAATGACTTTTAATCGTGAAGATTTCCCAGAGAAAGAACAAAGGGGAGTGTGTTTCGAGATTATCCTCCAAAAAAAGGGAAAAAAGCCGCTTCACCTCAAATGTTTGCCCTCTCTGATCTGATTAGCGGGAGAGAGAGAGGAGAACTTTGGGAGGACGTTATAACGAGGAAAAACCCGATTCAATCTCTGCTGGTACACCTCTGAGGGACGGTCGTCCTCGACAGACGAAACTACGTGGCCAGAATTTTTTTTTTTTTTTAAATCTGAATTTATGGACATAAAGAGATGAAAATGAGCCAAACGCTCTCCAGACGTGAACTTTATGATAACGGAGCTCTTTCAGAGTTGGGCTGACAGAGCTAAAAGCTTTGTTACTCTTGAGAAATATTTGGTCTCCATACATGAGGTTCATTGAAAGCAGATGGGACGAAGATTACAACAGAGGTTGAATTCTGAAAGAGTGATCCATTCTGTATGATGTGTAATCCACAGGGATTAGAAAACCCTCGGAGGACAACATATCAACAAGAATGGATGTTATTTTCATGACTTCTTCCTACATTCTTGCCGTTTGTCTGAAAATGGTTTCACTGCGTCGATTGATGCTTGTTGGCTCCCGTAACCACCTAAACACCGCTACACGTCCACGTAGAGGTAAACACTCCTTTTTCAGGGTTTTTTGAGGACTTTTCGCATTAGTAACCGATTCACAATTTACATTATAGTAAGACAGTTTAAAATGATGCAAAACTTGATTCTGGATGTGTTGGGGGTCATTTTACACAGATTTTCCCCCAGAATGCACCCTGATATGGTATTTTTGCCAACTTTGGGCTTTAAAACAGAACTTTCCGGGCTCATTTTGAGGTTTATTACCTCACAGTTTATGACTTGAGTCACGCCTTCCGCCCTACACACCTCACGGCATGCCTGGACCCACCAAACTCACAAGACGTCAGCCATGATCGCTAACACCTGTGGCTCGTTACTGAACACACACACACACACACCCACACACACACACACACACACACCCACGCACTCAGAGTGTATTTAGTTGTGTGGAACCGTGAGCTCTGTTTTGCTCTTTGTGCCGTGAGCCTTACTCGTCCTATCTTCATCACACATTCACGCTCGTGTGTCTGACGGCTTGAATGGGAAAATGGCGTGCCGTGTTTTCGGCAACAATGTAACAAAGGACAGAACGCGTGTAGTGACTGTGAAGGAGGACGGGGGAAAGTCTGAGCCTGGCGGATAAGGAAGCTGGCCATTATATTTTCTGTTGAAGAAATGAAATTCCTGACATATTTTGGCTCGTTGAACACTTAGTTGATTATAACTCACAAGGTCCGACGTTGCTGCTCCGCTCGGGCTTTTCACCTGCTCTCAAACGGAAAAAAGGGGCTCAAACCAGTTCATCAGACACAGTTTGGGGAATCAAAAAACAGACTGAGGAGAAAAAACAAGACTATTGTGATAGTGGGACATGATGATGGGATGAGGTGTAAGACACCCTGTCCATTTGGACTCATAAATTACAACTGCTGCGCACAGCTGTTCATGCTGTGGTGTCTGAAATAATGATTAAAAACCTTGATTTAGCAAAAAAAAAAAATCCTCCTTTTGACAGATTTGTCAGTTTGGGTGATTACGGTTTAATGAAACCCGCTCATCTGTTTAAGAAGCACAAAACTTATCAATCAACCCCTTTTTTGAGGGGGGGGGGTCAAGCATGTGACCCTGGAGATACGGTTCACAGCCCTGCATCATCCAGAATCCCACGCTGTGACCTCACCTCCCACAAAGAAAGATGAGACGGTGTGATTTATCCGTCTGAGCGCGGTGAGGGCATCGTTTTGTAGAATGTGCCTCAGGAGTGACGGGATTTACTGGGAAACCACCCTCCGACTGGAATGACAACAGGAAACCTGCTGGGTGTCCTCCTGCCATCCATCTGACCAACCCTGTTTTTCTGGTGCGTCCGTGCTGCGTTACACCCATCCATGTTTCCATGTCATCGCTGTCGACGCTGAAAACATTCCTCCGTAACATCCTTCGTTTAGGAAAAGCAGCCGTGTTTCAACCAGGGCACTTTCCGGTGGATCCGAAGGCCTTTGAATTATGACTCTGTAAGCTCAAAGGGTTATCGTCTGACTGGAACACGAAGGGGAGCGTTCCTAAGATGCTTTTGTTTTTCCTGTGGTATCCATGAGTTCTGTTTCTTCCCTGGAACAGAACGACGCACATCCTACTGAATTAAGAGTAACACAAAGCATGATTGAAGATGGAGACACGGACCGCAGCGTTCCCGCCTGGTCAGGATGACAAATACGAGACAGACTTGCGGTGAGAGAATTTCAAGTCGTCAACGCGGCCGCTCTCATGGAAACAACGGGCGGAGACGGTGAAGCCCAAGACAAACACGACATAAACGTTTCCCACCGAGGCCTTCGCGTTACACCAGAAACAGATGTTTAACGTGACGAACGGCGTGGCTCGGAGTGAACTCGCACCCGGACGGAGGACGGCGCAGATCATTCGGAGTACGGAGCGTTTGTTTTTACTCCACTCCCACTTCTAATTGAGAGAACGTCAACCTTTGCACGGCTCTGGTTTGGCCCCCATATGTTCCATTACCCATGAACAAATGGCTGAAGGCATTAACAAAACTATTTTGACCAAACCGCTAAAGGAAAATTAGATGGTTGCGCTCGAGTCGGTTTCAAGTGGAATACGAGCGATCTGTAATTTGAATCCGACAGTGCTCCTGCCACATCTGCTGAGGTCAGGGGAACATCCCGAATGGAGTTTTACGTCGCCATAGGAACGAGTCACGCAGGCACACGCGCCGTGAACCAGCAGGCACGGCGGGTCAGCCCGCGTCAGACGATGACGATGCCGTGTCATGTTTGATTGAGACGCTCCCTTCCTGTGACTCATCTTCACGCACAAATGAGTTTATTATTAGCGCGGAGTAACATTCGGACACAGAACGTTCAAAGGCGAGACACAAACATGATAATAGTCTAATGAGTCAAATCTGGGACTCATCTTTATCATGTTAGTATCTCAGAGATCTGGTATCTACAGTAACCCCCTAACATTTAAAGGACGATGGACGTTTGATTCCATGTACGTTTAAAGGACGAAGGATGTTTGAAAAGAGACTCTGCTCTTGTTTGCTGTTGTCAGCCGCTTGCAGAGGTTGGTGTTTTTTTTTCCTAGACTCTTGGAAATGATAAACTTTGCCTTTCTGCCACCGCACTCTCCAGTGCGTAAGAGGAGGTCAGCAGTCAGCGTGGATTCATTAGAGAGGAGGTGGAAGCGTAAACACCAATCACTTAGCCTGTTTAGACCCTTAGAAGAATAAATAACAGGGTCAGGAACTGAGAGCTTTTGATTCTCTCCAGTGGTTTCAATGTCAAATGATGCTGAAAGTGGCTCTGGCCTGTAATTTATCGGTTTGACTCGTAGGCGAGCCAGAAAAAAGGTTTAATAAAAGTGAAATAGGAGCACGGCTCGATGTTACAGTGGCCATAACTGCTGCTCGGGTAGGTCAGAGCACAAAGAAGGAAAAAAAAAGAAAGAGCATCGTTTGTATGTGGTCGCTGCGGTAGGATCCACACACACAACATTAAAGAACAAAACTCACAACCCAAACTGTGCGAGGACATTTTACAAAAGGATCCTGAATAGACATTGGGGCCCGAGGCGCCCTGGAGACGACGTCTCGCCGTAAACAGGGCAAAAACTCACAGTATTAACGCTAAGGCAAATATTTAACCAGGTGCACGGTCGCTCCGAGTCCGAGCCTGAGGAAGTGTGAAGAAATATCCGGTGTGTTACTCTGACCAATAAAGACATAAAAGTGTCTTCACCAGAACCAACGCTGATAAAGCAGCAATAAATCAAATAAGGAACATGCTCACAGTCGAGAGTTCGTGGAGAAATGTAAACAGTGGAAACACGAAGGAGTGTTGAGTCAGAGAGAGTGGGATTTATAACGTCGCTCCGAAACATCCAGAGATGAAGGCGGTCACATTGCTGAGCTGATATGAAGCTCGGGAGGAGCTGCAGGAGAGCCGGATGGCTCATGTTCAGAATCACCCAAGTCAGAACATAAACCATGCAGCAGGATGTCGTTTCATCAAAAGGATGAGCTCTTTACTCTGAAATTACACTGTCAAAGGTTTAATCCCGGTGTTTTAGATCACCTCAGAGGGGATTAGCTTTTAAAAAAAAAACTTGATTATGGCAGAAATGTTGGACCACACCTCACGATGGAATCACAGACGTACGGAGCTCAGAGTGGAACTGAAGCTGAGGAATGTTGAAGAGACTGAACCGTCTCCATTCAGAGCCCTGAATGAAAAGACCTCTTCCTCCCTCGTATTTTCTTCTTTTCTGTTCAGAAAACCAAAAGTACTCCACAGTGCAGCAAAGCAACAAATTCACCAGTTTGTGTATTCATCAGCCAAACATTAGCACTCCTGAACACCGTGACTAAGACCCCATCCTATCTTCAGTTTGAGGCCTTTTTTTTTTTTTTTTTAAAGACACTCTGAGATGTCTCTCGACTATTGAAAATTGATTTTTTTTTCTTATCGACTCTGGCGTTCTATTCAGAGCAGAGATGGAATGTGAGCGAGTCCTGGGCTGAGCCGACATGGTAAATATTTAATTCATTACGGAGCGGGGGCTGATGTGGATGTTCGCATCATAACAGATCCATTCAGTCTGCTGTTAACCTTGACGGTGGAAGCACGAACGGCATGAATGGATTACGTTCACGTCAGCCATGGGATGTGTGGAGGTTAACGGGTTGACGCGTCGCTTGCATAAAAGGATTACATCTCTTATTCAAATTTAATACAAATGAAGTGTTACTTATGGGTCTTAATTAAGTGGATGTCACCCTTTTCTCTCTCCTCCTTTTAAAACGGGATTTCAGTTATCCAAGACAAAGAAAGGAGACAGATAAAAATTCAGGTTTACGTGAAACAGTCGTGCTTTATTTATGGGATTAAGTAGTGAGCAGAGTGTGTGAAGATACGAGTTTGATCCAAGGAATGATTAATAAATCCCTCAGTTCTGTGGACGAATGGAAGCATTTAGCAGTGCTGCTGGCCCTCATCGTCCTCTTCATCCTCTGTTCCGGTCTCATCATCTAAAAAACAAACAGAAAACCTAAAAGCGGACACAGCAGCGCAGAGGTGTGTTGTGTTGCAGACTTTAAGAGTTTTTCATCAGGTTACACTTAATCACGTCACAGCTGAGCGACTTTGACGGTGAAATGCTGCCATCTACCGGTACAGGGGAGAACTACAGCGGCCGAGGCAAACAGTCCTGCTCGTGTCTGAGCTGGGAGTCCCTCCACATTGTAACCGATTTCAAATGGTGCTAGACATGATGGAAACTCTGAACACCAGAGGAAAACGGTCAGCCTTGGTGAGAGGGAGGTCGGCAGAGCGGAGCGGGTCCATCAGCAGCATCACTGCACCGATCCAGGAGCGTCGCTGGTCCGGCGTCAGTAGAATTCACTTCATGATGTCTGCTCCTGCTCAAGGACACCGATTTCAAATGGTGCTAGATGTGATATGGTACTCTAAGACACCATCTGAAACCAGTTCCCTGAGGAGGATGGACGTTAAACAGACACGCTTCCCGTCTGTAATAAAAGAACACTTTGAATAGCATTTTCATGATGGTTATTATCGTGTTATACTGCTTTTGATATTGGCTATGCAAATAAACTGAACACGCCCCAGTAGTTCGTAATCTTCCGTTTCACGACGCGTTGCACAGCGAGATCAGATCTCAGAATCTTAAGCTGCCGCTCTGTTTCAAGGTAAATAAATATAAAGATAATGAAAATAACCACCCTACCAATTATTATTTCAATCTTAAGTTAAAGGCTACACTAATTATAATCAGATCAAGTGGATAAATTGAACATTTGGCATTTGGAGGATCCCTCCATCCAGACACACTTCCAATACTGCTGAGTCATGCTCAGTTTGCGCTGCTCGGCATATTTTCGGGGATGTTGGCCGCTGTCCTCTAAATCCATCAGCAACATTAATCATGTGAATGAAGATGACATAATTTGTCAATGAGACAGAGAGTGGGAATAGCATGTAATCCAAGACAAATGGCTCTTCTGAGCAATGAAGGCATTACATGAGGCAGTCTCCTCTCCTCCTCCTCCTCCTCCTCCTCCTCTCATAGAGCCAAACACGCAACAACAGAAACTCCGACTGTGACAAATGTTCTGCATGTTTTATCCCATACAAACGGTTTGACGGCGCTCTATTTCCTGAGTCTCACGTTTGGGTTGATGTTTAAACCGTTGGCTTGGTCCAGAGAAAGACCCAGAAACGAGGTGCAGAGCCTCTTGCTGGCACCGAGAGCCCGGGGAAGATCCGCTGCATCGTGGCCAGCATCCCTAACAATGACACAGCAGCCCAGCTCAGCATCTTAGGAGAGCGAGGCTCAAGTCCGCAGAGGCCTCGACGGCTGGGATCGACGACGACACGAACGGATCTCTGCTCGTCGTTCCTCGGAGAGATGGAACTCTGCGGACTAATGCACCCACGTCTCCCTCTGCCTTCATCCAGGCACGTTCACTGTTGACTGTCGGTGCAACGGGGGAGAAAACGGGCCTAAAATAGGCCGGGACTCATTAGTGTGAACCCATGCTGTCCTCCTGACAGCGGTGCAGTCTGCCTACAGGGGGACTCAGCTGAGATTGTGCCTCAACGTGTCACTCTTCCCGTTCCCGACGTGTGTCAAATGTCAACACGACACCAAAGACAACTGATACCAACTCAGACCTAGAGGTTTCTCTTGGTTTGACCTGGCGTCAGAAGGTTGGCGTCCTCCGGCTGCAGACGGGAAGCGGTGACGCAGCGACTAATCCCAAATCTTTAAATGTCTTTCGGGGAAATTTCCCAATCTGGTACGAACTAATCCTCTCCACAAGTTCAGCATCTCGGCCTCTACGAGTACAGGCAGCGGTTACGCTGATTGATTGCTTGTTTTTTTTTTTGTTTTTTTTTTGCCATCGATAATCAATCTCATCTGGTCGTGTCTTTTTTTAACTTTGACCACACTTTGAACCATAACAAACATGTAAAATCATCCCACTGCAGTTATCTCCGCAGGCACAATGTCGGCTCATCTTCCACAGTAACTCGGTGAATCCTCGCTCATCCCCCTTCGTGGACTCTCTCTCTCTCTCTCTCTCTCTCTCTCGCCCACTCTGTCCAACTCCCTCCTGTCCTCATTCATTTTACTAGAAGCCGCTGCTGCCGTCTGCAGTGTCGGCTTTCTGCATTCAAGCGTTTTGTTTATTTATTTATTTATTTTTTTATGACGCGTCACCTGATCACCGACAGATTTTTAAAGGCACACCGGCCTCTGCCAGAGCAAAACAAAGTCACGTTACTCGGCCGGAGCCGCGCTATCGAGACCATTACGACGCCGCCGGTCGACGCCAAAACCCACGGGCGCCGAGGACACGAGTTCACCGAAGTCAAAAACACGCTGGAGCTCTTTAGCACGACAGAAGTCGGCCGAACGTCTGCGATTCATGTGAAGGAGCACATCGCTCTCCTTTTGACTCGCAAAGATTAAACCAACAATAGATGCCAAACTGTGTCACGGGGGAGTTACAGGGCGAGTCTCACAAGAGACGGTGACGCAAACCGCCGGTGACGTGCCGTGCCGTGTGTGTGTGTGTGTGTGTGTGTGTGTATATAAGCATGTGAGTCAAACAGTGGGGGGGTGTGGTTATGTGCATGTGGGCGCATGTAAACAGGGTAGACGGTTAATCCTCTTATAGATTAGAGGTCCTAATTTATCAGGAGTGAGTGGCAAACTCATCGAGCCGCACTGTTTTTAAACCTCCTCCCCCGCGTTTGCACCTCCCGGGTAGACTGTCCCGACTGGAGATACCGGCGTCCCGTTTATAGCTTCTTATATAAAGACAGCGCTTCGAGGCCGCGGTTTAAAGGGACGCCGGACTAAAAGCGGCATCGATTTCATCCTCCTAAAAGCAACGATCGCTCTTATTTCTACTTCTGTGCCGCGTCACCGTCTCTGCCGAGCGGCAGATCTTTGGAGACGGATGCTCGCGGTGCCTGACAGCAT
>OMNV01010637.1:25339-50427 GCA_900303265.1 Brotula barbata | reverse complement strand
GCCAAAATGATTGACTGTTTTGTTTTTTTTTTCAGGCAGAAAAATAAAGGGGAACCATTAGATTGATGTTGGTATAATGGTGGTGCCATATAATACTACTACTACTACTACTACTATTATTATTATTGTTATTATTATTATTATTATTATTATTATTATTATTATTATTATAATACATTAAACATTTAGACAGATTTCTAGCTAGAAAAAGGCCTATCAGGGAGATGAGACAATTCAAACCTGTCCCAGATGTTGGTATACATACTGTGTCAATGGCTTGATATGTCAAATTGATAATAAATCTTTCCTTGTTTAAAAATAGAAACTTTTCCATCTATTTTCCTTTTTCGCATGCACCCGCAATTGCGATTTCTCATCAATCAATTCTGACTCGATAAGACAATGTCATTGACTTTTGGTGATGTGTAAGGTAATGTTACCAAGGACAACTGGGTGCAAAAGTCTTATCTCCACAGTTTAAAAAGGAGGTGACCATCATCAAGCAGTTGCTGTGCCCAAAATCAACTCCCCGGCAGACATGAATGTGCGTCTAAGAATTCTTCATTAGGCTCCGAAGGTTCAGATCTTTTTTTCTCCACACTAAAATGCAACAAAGTTTAAGGATGCAATTTCGTTATCATTGTCAACAACAAGACTTCTCCTCAGTGTAACGTAGGATTATGGGAGCAATCGTTCAGCAAAATGCTAAACTGTCACTTTAAATGTCTTATTACTGACGAGACGTGGAAGGAAAGCATTGTTGCTCCATACGCTGAGTGCGTGTACATCCTGATTGGCTGCACAGGTGCACTCAAGCGATGGTATCCAGACTCACCATTGAGTAGAGATGAATGTCATTAGGGGGCAAAAACCTGTGTGCGGTAAGACATGGTAGTATAACAGGTGCAGAGACTATAAGAGCATAGACAGGATGAAGAAGGAGGGAGAAGAGGGTAGACGGGGAGGAACAGAGGGTAGAAGGAAAGAGAGGGAGCACCACGTCGTTCTTAATCTAGTTTGTCTGTCGTAATCGTGTCAATGTCACTCTCAATCAGGCAGCCACAACTAGGACTATACAACTTCAGTTTGATTGGCCCCAGCCTTGTCTTTAAAATGACCTCTACATGGAAGAAGTGTGTGTAAATAAAGAGACGGTGAGAGACGGCAAGAAGGTGGAAGAAGGAAACCAAGGGGAGGAGAGTCTGAGAGACAATATGAGGACGAAGGAGAAGGGGAGCTAAAATGAACCTTAAACCTGTTACTCCCCCGCCTATCTGTCAATTTCACTTTGGCGTCTTTCTTTGTTCTGATTTTCCAGAGTGACACTATCGATTGCCCTCTGTTATTACACAAGAGGCTACAGAGATGTCTGGGTGAGTGTGATGTACAGGTGCCCGGCCTGAAAGCATCCAAAACACTGCAACTCAGTGAGCATTTGCGGGATCGAAAGGAAGAAATTGAATTGAATATCTCGGTCTATTGCTGACTTTCATCAATAATATTCATGAGGTGCGAGTTTACACTGTATGTAAGCCTACGTGCGAACACTATACGGGAAAAACTTGAGCCTATATAACACACGTAAGTGTGTATAGTTGTTTACTTATGTGTAGACATGTGCATTTGTAGGTGTTACTGATATCAGCGTTAAGAGAACATGTGATTATAATGGCACAGAGGAGCAAACCACAACGCTGTGGGGTTACAAACGAATTTCAGCAAAATCTGCGTGTATCAGCAGATCCACTTCCCTAAAAAATGTGCATCAGCAACCAAAGCTCTACAATCACACAAACATTAATTATGTAAACAACATTTGGTCTGTAACATGTCGCATTTTGTTTTGATAGGAACAATGAGTGCAATGCTTTCGATGCTCATCCTGAGCCTTTAAATCAGCAAAGACAATAAGAGAGGCTTTGTCCTGTTGTTGTTTTACTATATTTATATTTTGTGCTTGAATGCTGAAAAGCCACAGATAAATCAGAATGAAAATGTTTGTGCACTTTTTGTTGTTAAATTTAAACCAAATGCTTTAGTGTTGGCTTTCGTTATGTAAACTCTATTGGAAAAAAATCAATACTAAAAGCAATTCAGTCGGTGACTGGCAGTACATTAAAGTAAAACCCAAGTTTTAAAGTATTTGTGAGATTAAAATGGTAAGTTTATATTTTTATTGTTTGTAACCACTGGAGAAAGTTGAGCGGAAAGTTGTAAGATTAGTGGGTCTCTACCCTATCATCAGTCCTCTCATGCTGTAACCAATATATTCCAAATAAATCCCAGATAGGGCTTTATAATTGTGAGCTTGATATTCAAACCATCTAATGATACCAGCTTGTGTGTTTTACACTGGCTTGGAATCAGAGCGGCCGCTGCTCGATTGCAGTGTTTTCTGTTTGTTTGGTTTTTGTTTTCTTGTTTTTATCATGAACGAACCCAAAGTCCAGCCTAATCTTTACATATGACAATTATCAGCTTCTCAAAATAAATTTGGAAAGAAAGCGAGATATTCCCTGCTCGGTGCATCTTTATCCCTGTAATTTTTTTATGCTGCCACACTTTGCACAAGCGAGTGAACACAAACCCGCTTGTCTGTGAGTGCAAAGTGTGTCAAAACCCTGAACACGTCCTCAATTTCAACATAGCAACATATGTAGTGATGTGCAGGTTTAAATTGCCATGTGTTCAGATAGCTGTCCATGCTTTACTTATAAACAACACAACAACTGAACAGATAAATTTCAACACAAAGGAAACTGCTGTTTCAAAAAATGAAGGCAATCGTTTCCAACGTATCATGTGCTTCTTTCTCCACGCAACTCCCAACTGACCAATGTGCTTACGGCAGCAGTGACACCAGTGAGAGTCGAACTGGCTGTTAGTCATTTATTTCAAATGATTGCCAGGAGACGTGGAGCAAGAGATAGAGCAGAGCAACAGCTGACAGAAAGATCTCAGCCGAGCTCAGCTTAGTTCAAATGAACGTTTGTGCAGCATGGTGAAGTGAAACTAAATAGATGTGTTTATCTATTTTAACACTGTTAAGCAACTAACAATGCCAAGGTTCAAGCCATCCCATCTCCACGAGCGGAGTAGAGCGGGGGTGGGGAGGGAGGTTGACTCATCTATGGAGGTATGTTAGCCACTTCAATTTAATCATCAATACTGTCGAAAAAAGGTTCAGGAGGTTCATCAAATATTTAACAAAACTTCACACGAAGATGATCATAGCAATTACCAGGACAGTGAACATGGAGATCATGTCACCAGATGAAGATTCCTTGTGACAGGGCATTTATCAGGAATGCAGGATAAACAAGTGGGCCACTCTTCTGGTCTAAGTGGTCTAGGACCCATGCAAGCACATATAAATTAAGACTACCACTCCGCACAGCTCACCATTTGAGACAGGGATAGTGAATCTGTTACACACACAGACAGAGACAGTGCCTGTATTGAGTGCATGATGAATTAGCATCTCAACATATTGGCCAGACAAACATGTAAGCGTGCGGAGTGGGTAAGTGGAGTGACAAAGATAAGCTCAGAGCCAGGGAGAAATCATGATGTCAAACCTTTTTTCAGGCACGGGACCAATTTCACCATTAACTAACCAACCAACTGGTCCAAATGACCCTCCAACTGGCCTTAGGCCACTGGGCAAGCTTTATTTTTTAACTCTGCAATGGCGCTGTCTGTTGTGGCCTACTGCTGCAAAACATATGGTCTTAGCCTTTTCATCTCTCCAGGGATAAAACACCCACGCAAACACATGCACACACTTATTCATGCACACACACACGGGGATATGTGTGCGCATACAAAAAATCACAAATAGCAGTGAGAGAGAGAGAGAGGGAAATGCAGACAGATACACCAAAATAGCAACTAAACACATGCACGCGCGCGCGCCGATCCTCAGAAGAAACATTAAACAAAAACCAAAACAAGCCACCCCGAGTGACAGGCTGGATGAATAAAACATGCTTTCAGGGCGACCCCGCTCTGGCGAGTCCCACCCCTCAGAAATATTGTACACCAGAAAATATTCCCAGAAGGCTCCAGCAACAGGGTCCATGTGAATGATGACCAGCTCCGGCAGACTTAAGCTTTGTTTCATAAGTGGATCTGTCTAGCAGAGGTTTGGCTCGACTGTTCAGGGTTGAAGAAGGAAGTACATGGTAATCTATTCACCGTCATTTTTCTCCCCTGGGAAATCCATCATATTTCAGTTTAATTTCATCCTCCAGCAAGGTATCGGATAAAGTAAACGTTGAGATATATGTAGGATTCACTGATACCGTTTAAGTAAATTATGTTTGTGAATAACTATTCATACTTACATGACAAATACAGAAAACATGCAACATCGTACGTCAGATCTCCATGTACAAAATACAGACACACACACACACACACACTCCCATCCACACTCAATATCACTCTGCTCTAAATTAAGGCTCAGCCTGGCTAATGCATAGATCCATACTGCTCTGGGTGAATTAACGTTAGTAATAAGATATCATGGGCTTGATTGATCCTCTATTTCCATGTCCACACTATAAAATGACCCAAGCACAGCCACAGTCGCCATCACTCTAATGCTGCATTGATTCCACTCTGGACGGCTGGAGTTGTAGGTTAGGCCACACAGAGGACGTGGGCACGGGGATGGAACTACTGAAACACAACGGGATGAAGCTGAAGCTGGTGGAAGTGCTTGTGATGACAAAAAAAAAACAACTGTTGGTCACTTCAACCCACCAATTAACATTATGGAGCCATTTGGTTCACTTATATCAAACATACAGTAGCCACGATTGGAGCTTTAATTCTGTTTGGAACACAAGAGGCTCCAAACATTGGATAGCGCTTTATCAACACCATATGTCCCCATCGTAAAACCAAAGTACAAACTTATGGCAAAACCTTTCAACGCCAAGAGAAGAAGCACTTTCTGAAGATGCAACAGAAAAAAAAATGCATCAGTCAGCTGCTTGAAGAGATGCAACAATTGGTTGGATGTGCTGGGACTTGACAAATCGTAAACAGAGACAGATTTGTAATGGAAGACTTTATTTACAGATGGCTTCCATTTTCACCAGATGAGTGTAGAACCTACCAAGCCTTAGAAACGCAAAATGCATTAAATGCGGTTGTTAAAAACATACATCATTGCATAAGTGCGACAGCAGCCGTTATATAACATGGACGTAATTATTTAAGTCTTGTGACATCGCGTAAGTCTGAGGTTGAGTTTTAAGTTGGTTCCACTGGATTCCAACGAGAGGAACGATCCATCAACCACTAATGAGGGTCCTAAACCGCCAGCTTATACCAAACACAATGACATGGAGCCAGAAATAAAGACAGAGAGAGACTGTCTGACCCATTTTATATTGTCCAAGCAGCCCTGGGAGGATGGATTCACCAGCATCGTCACACGCCAGCCTGCCTGATGACAGAGCAAAAGTCATTGAAACCATGTGAGGTTATTTAAGGGGAGCAAATTGTTCCAGGAAACTGGTAGTCACTGTCAATGTTTTGGTCTGTATTTGAGGACCTGTGATTGATTTGCAAACCACCGGAGGGTCCAGTCACAATCACGCCAGTCTCCAGTGGACTGAGGACACTCTTAAGACCAGCTGGATGAATGCCAACTGACAAAAATGCACCTATACACACTTGCGGTCGCACATTATTGTCCCACATATTCCTGCCTGCCTGGATAGCATGCTGGACAACAGCCCATGGTCATTAAAACCAGACGGCTTTGAAGACACACCAGGATCTCACACATGTGCACACACACACACACACACACACACACACACATATACACCTATCGCTTTGAGACATTTTGTTTGTTTCCACTGTGTAGTCTGTCTGTTGGGAGGGTACACAGTTATCAGCTGGCTCAATATGCCACTGCGGCGCAGGCGTGACAGAGAGACGGACAGAGATCGAGACAGACACAAACACAGACATCCACAGTGCATCAGACATGAAGTGAGTAATACAGCATAATATCAAACAGGTGAATGATTAAATCATCAGTGGTGGGAACGCTGCTGTCTAAGCAGTTCAATAGGCCGGGCAAAAGCAATAAGACAAACACAACTATCTATCTATCTATCTATCTATCTATCTATCTATCTATCTATCTATCTATCTATCTATCTCTCTCTCTCTCTCTCTCTCTATCTATCTATGGTAATCGGTCTGCATTTATATCACGCCTTTTATCCATATTTCTTTACAATGTTTCCCTCACATTCATCCATCCATACACACCAACAGCTGAGGTAACCATGCAAGGCCCAGTTGCTTGTCGGAAGCACTTAGAGGTAAGGGTCTTGCTCAGGGACCTTCGACAACTGGGGATCGAGCCGGCAACCCTTCGATCACCTTACCCCCAAAAGCTTAATAACGCCTCTCTATTAAGCAGAGAGCGTTAAAAGACTTGTCAATCAATTTAAAGTTGATAACAAGTTTTAATATGTAATCTGAATTTTGACGATGAAAGAACCCTTGTCATTATCGTTACATCACAGATTTTATCTTCAGTAGAATTAATTACAGTTCGAAAAAGGGTCACGGAGGGGCCCCGTTTACCGGCACTCACCCAGGGGTCCCAAATCACTCCATTCACACACAGCGCTGTCCTATAGCTCCAGACAACCCCACTTAGAACACAAAGCATCCACCATGTTCACATTAGTGAGCCACTAGGACTATTTTTACATTTTACTGAGTCACAAAGAGTCATCTCCCAGCAGTATGTCACTATTCTCATATCAAAGCTACGTTTATAGCAGACAAAGCTTTGAAAATGGGCCATGGCTCATAAAATGCCTTTATGTCCCTCGCTGGTACACTAAAGAAACCAGAAACAATGCATTTCAAATCTGCATTTGGACTACTGCGTCTGTTACTGAGCTTATTATGTGTCTCTCACACACACACACACACACACACACCAGCGTGTCAGGGTGCCTATCTGCTCACACACGCACCTACATCTGTGCGTCTGCGAGCGTGTGGGTGTGCCCTTCTTCCTCCCACAGTTGTGTGTTTAGATGTGTGTAGGTGTTGTTGATTTAATTCCCTCCACTGACATTGTTCGTTTCCAATCTTTTTTCCGGCTGACAGAATGTGCAGCCTTAACACTCAGCTAACAACCCTGGCTTCCTGAATCACATGTAACCTAATCACTAACACCATCTGTTAATTATGTTAATACAAAAATGCCTTGGCTGCTATTCACATCCATTCTCTGAATTAGCACCCAGCCCCTGCATGATCACTCCTCTTTCTCTTGTCCTATTCTTCCCACCATCTCAGGCTCCCATTTTCCTTTCTTATCTGTTCTAATTCCGTCTTGTCACTTCCACGCCGCACATTTTTAAATCATACTTCCTCCATAATTTCATTGAGAGAAATGGCAAACTTTTTCTTCATCCTCCTCCTTCCTCACAGTCACATCCCCTTCACCTCTGGGTCTGCTCTCCCTTGGGCTGCTATCGTTGCTCCCAGCAGTGAGTCAGAGGTTAGCTGGCTGGAAATCCCCAGAGAGAGGCTTTGTCTGAAGCCAACTTATTTTGGTGAGTGATATCGATCCACTCCTCCCTTAATTGATATTCACTATGCTAATCTGTGTTTATAAATCTAAGATGCTATCGATCGGTATGGAGACATAATAAACTTTGTCTTTTGCCGATGCACAGAATAAGCATTATTGTAATGCAGGAAAAACATCCTTTAATAGCTGTGTACAGTGTTGGTCATTATATTAACAAAATCGAATGTCAGACCAAGCGACGCATAATCAGAGGCGTACGTTGGAGTGACGGCAAGGTGACCGTCCCTGGGGAGGTCCCAGCAAAGCTGGGGGATGAATTGTGTAAGTTGGTCCTGGCGAAGCAACACACACAGAGGGGGTCAAATTCACGGAGAACATTCGTTTGGCTGGAGAAATAAATAGCAAACTAAAAAAAAGTCAAGGGAGGTTTAGACCAGATGTGCGATTCTGGGTAATAATCAAGGGTGATATGGCAGCACAGTTTGGTCTAAAAGGTATAAAAAAAACCCAAGACAGATTCAAAAAATTGTTGTTCTTTAAACCCTGTTGTCAATGGGCTGTTAAAAAGGTAGCATTACAAACACAGCAGAGGAGGATTTAGGGGATTTCACACCACCACCATAGCAAAACACATCACACAGTGTTAAAATTCCTTCAGTCTATACTCTAACAGATGCAAACATGCACACACACACACACACACACACACACAAAAAGAAACAATTCTTTCCATCGCTTTCGCACACACCCACACGTACAAGCAGCCACCCCTCATCCACCCTAGCAACCACACATGCAAACACTCACCACCCTGCACCCTGATGCGATGGCCTCCCACAGCTGGTTGAGCCCAGCCACAGTTTGGGTGAAGCCCAGCGTTTCTTACACTTGGCCGTCAATGTTATTTATTCTGTGAGTGCTGTGCGGTAAGAGGTGCACGGTGGGAGGTCTGCGTAGAGGACGGAACAGCCCGTACGGGCACAAAGAGCAGAACTTCAGCACTGACGGTGCACAAATGGGTCTCCACTCTTTTAGGCACATATGCAATGTATGTAGGCCTCTACATATATACAAGCACACACACGTTTGTTAAAAAGCTACTCTTCATGTACAAGCAGCCGTTTTTGTCCTCCATGCCCCTGACTTGAGGCGCTGTAATGTTTCTACAGTGCAGCAGCAGTTTGTCCTTCACTTTGCCACTGATTAATGTAGCCTGGAGGTGTGTAGGGTGGAGTCATTAGTGATGGCACTGGAGAGCAGTTCAAGATGGGAGCCTGATCCTTGCACTCCTCCCTCAGGTGTGGGGTGAGGAGAAGCAGGGTTAAGGAGGGGACAGCTCCTAAAAACAGCTGCCAGCCCTTCAGATCCCACGGTGCCCCTCTGGGCGTGGTGAGGCAGGTAGAAGATTGGCAGAGAGGGGGCCAAGGTTGTGCCCACATGAGGAGACCCTTGAGGAGTCCGTGTCGCCTCCACCACTGAGCCTCCATCTGTTTGCCTGCTTTATCCAACTCCTTGCTCTTTCTTTCATTGACGGAATCACTAACTCTTGGAAACTGATGCATACTGTATGCAATTATCTAAATGGCTTCTGATGATCACTTTTGTTATGACACCGAGCAACTGTTGCCATTAAGTGTCAGCGATCTAAGAGGCACCTCATTATGCATCCAGTCCGCCTTCGGATGGCGAAGAAAATAAAATTTAAATTACAAACAAATACTCTAATAGGCAGAACAACAGTTAAGCCACTGGAGCGAAACTTAACTGCTGTGCATGCGATAAAATGTGGGTTTTCTCTGAATTCAGAGTCTTACTGAAACACTAGAAACACTATGGATATGGAATTTAACATTTTGAGAAACAGAGGGATATATGATATTTTGTGGCCAACGCAGCCTTGGAAACTGTAGTTACTCCACTCTGAAGTGAGCATATGTTACAGGTGGTGTGGAAAGCAGTAGAGAGTTGGCAGGGCCGAGTGTGTGGAATCTGCTGCCAGGGTGAGAACGCCAGTGCCAAGGTGAAACCTGAGCTGGCCATACAGCTGAGCTTTTCAGCACACACACACACACACACGCTCATATGATTCAATGAGCATGCGTGCACACACAGCAGAGTGGAAAAAATGAAAAAAACATGAATGAGAATCAAACAATGCTAAACGAGCGAATCCTTGTACAAGCACCCTGAGTCACTCACAAACACACTTCAAAACCAGAGACGGTCTAAATTTAAGCTAACTCAGTTCTATGATAAATAATAATAGTAAAAATCTACTAGTCTATAAATATACTTTGATCTATGGTCACACAGGGGGTTACTGTGGACAGTACATGTATATGTGTGTGTGTGTGATGTGGTTCAATGGCAGCTGGCTTCTCTAGCGTTTGCGTGTGTGTGTTTGCACATGTTTCTATGCCTGTATGATAAATGGCAGGCAGGCATTAGGTTAAGAGGCAGGGCAGCCCAGATGGACTACTGTTTGTGCCCATTTTTGCCAACACTGAACCTACCTACCTACACACACACACACACACACACACACACACACACACACACAGACACACACATCAGTTCCTCTTTCACTCATTCTCCACAACAGAACCAGCACGATGACATGTTTTTCGTAAACATAAACTGCAAATTAACCCTCTGTCATCATCGCTACTACAACTATAATTGGCTTTTTTCTTACACACGCCCACTCCTGATCTCCTTTTTCCCTTCATTTCCATCCGCCGTCTCTCCTCATCTGTTATCCTGACTAAGTACCTTTTACTGGAAGGGTAATTTTCTTGCTCTCCTTACCTCTGAAGATTGGCTGTGGGGTGAGGTGGTGTGTGGGTTTGGGTGGTAGGGGTGATGGAGATTTTTTTTTAAAGGGTGAGGAGAGGGGTGTCTTCTGTCTACCACATCCTCCCTCCTGATCCAGGAAAACATGCGCGATTCCAGCACTCCAGCCCCCCAGCCTGCCAGCCCCATCCCAAGCCAGGGACTTTCCAGAAAGGCCCTGCCCAGCTAAGGAGAGTGCTCGTCAGGCAAGGTCAAGCCAGCGAGCCCTATATGGGGCACATAGCACCACAGTGTGAAAGAGTGAGGTATGTCATATGGCCATGCTGGCTTCGTCTTTTTTTTTATCTTTAATCATAAATATCAAAGAAAGTTCAAATGAAGCCACTGTGGTGAGAGGAAAGAAAAACGTGTTAATAACACATGAGTCAAAAGGTTATTAATCACATGATGTGCCACCCGGAGACCTGGGATCAAAAGTATCATTTCACTTTATGAACTGCTTCTCTAGTAAAAACTCCTTCAGTGCTTGGTGTGATTCATCACTACAGGTGTGGATGCAGATCAAAAGTACTCTGTTACAAACACACACACTCCTGCATTCATCATAAAGCCCCATAATAAACAGCACTGTAAAATCTTAATTACACGTCTGACCTTCTCCCAACCTCCATCCATTACAGCACTCATGATCTCACGTTCACTCACACAGCTGAAAATCAAATCACTTTCCTGACCGGTAAAGACAAAAGCAGAGCATTGTACTACAGCATGTAACTGTAATCCTCTACACAAAAGGAAGAGGCGGAGCTCACAAGACAAAACATCAGTGATTGGTCTGGCACGAGCTTCCCCAAACACTGCCATTTTTAAATACCCACATTTTGCTTGTCTTTGTAAACAATGAATAAAAAAAAACATCTTGTTGAATTTATATGAAGCACTCATGAATCCAAACAGTGTCGACTAAAATTACACAACATCACCAACAGCGATGACAATAAATTGGAATGGTTCAGACTCATGTAGCTGTAAGTGGTCTGACGCAATGCGCGTACGCTGAGACTTTGTTATGTTTTTGTTGACTGGAATAAGACGAGAACAAGGACAGAGAAATTGTGTTTGTGTTGTGGAAATGAAGCAGCTGTTGCAGGGCAGACGTCTGCTCTGATTTCCAGAATCATCCCACGACTTGAATGGCAGTTCAAATGCCAGCAAGAAATTTAGTGTAGGACACGTACAGTTCAGACTTTGGATCAGAGTAAATTAGTACAGTCATTTAGTAAAAAAAAAAAATTGGGGGTAAAAATGGCTTTAATCAAAAAAAAATATACAATATTGTGGAATGGCCACTCAGTTTTTGTATTTTTATGAGGATGTAGTGATGATAATCTGAAAATTCTACATTTGAAATCGTATATTGCATATTATTTGCAGCCTACATGAGAATAAATCCCTTACAAGTGGCGTTTTTGTACCAAAAGAGATTTATATGCCTTTACATTTTAAAATGTAATAATACTCAAGTACTCAAGTCATAAACCGAATGAAAATGTAAATCATGTTTAAGATTGGCTTAATTTGTGGATGCGTGAAAACAAACTAACAAAATAACAGCACAATAACAAGGCATTCTTTGAAGAAAACTCTCTCAGATGTTTTATTAAGTTACTTTATATGTTGTATATAATAATAAATATGATAATATCACATCATAAGTACATATAATTTTAATATTTTAAAGTCCTGCCAGCACCAAGTGATCCATTACCTGAAAATCCTGAAACAGTTCCACGGGAAAGTACCTATTTCTTAAGGGAGCTGTTTCTAAAACGAAGCTGGCCACAATGTAAACACATCAGAACAATGACTGACCATTTCCTATTATAACTCACTGTCCACTCATCCTCGTAGTACTAATTCAACAATGAGCTTCACTGCTCTCCGCTACTCCCCGAAAATAGGAGAGATTAAGTCTTCCGAATATAGCATATGGAGACCAAACAAAACCCACAGACCATGGGCTTCCCGCTCGAGAGCGAGGACGCAGGCGGTTTGACTTTCCTCGCCCAGGAGAGAGGCCTGAATCCGGGGGAGACATGCCTGGAGTCAGTCTCCCTTCCACTGCCCCTGGTGAACGTGACGTGGAGAGGGTTTGTTTGAAGAAATACACAAGAACATTGAGGCCCTGTGCAGCCTGTGCCCTGACGCATCAGTGTTGTGTCACACAGTTCCTACACACACGCTGACAAACACCTGACAAACACACAGGACAGCAAGAAGAAAACAAGAACTCTATGTAACCCCGATGAAAGGCTGATATTTGACCACGCCGGTATGACTTTCAGTGTACAGCAGTGCACATACAGTTGGACTGGCCCACGGGGAGAGGATGACCATGTAGAGGAGGACGGTACATATCATTACAGCACTTCCAGTAGTGTGTGACAGAACTCAGAGGAGGTCAGCATGATAGCAGCATCCTGGAAGGATCCGACCAAAATACCACAATGAAGGACATGCTCTGTAAACAATATGCACCCACGTTGGCATATAAGCTTACAGTGGGCTGCTAGCTGTCAGTTACACACTCACACACTCACACACACACACACACACACACACACACACTTTCTCTTAACCATATCAGGATTTCTTACCATCCTCCTCTTTCACGCCATCTCTGTCTCATGAATACACACACGTACACACACACACTCTCTCTCTCTCCCTCTCACTCACATACACACACACACAAAACACATTATACAATTGACTATGAAAGGACATCGGGCTCATAACTCTGTTCCCCGGGGGCAGAAGAGACCCAGTCACTGTCAGGCGAAAAACAAAACAAAGAGATGGAAAAATAGAGCAAAATAAAGGCAGGAGAGGAGACAGCCGCGGTGTGATTAGAATAAACGGGGGAGAGATGAAGGGAAGTTGGGACAGAGGCTACTACTTCTCCTTTAATATAGCTGGGAAATCTTCCCTTTCTTCCTTGACAGAGGGGACGACAGGTTTGGGTGATTTTCTAATAACCAGGGGCCTGGGGTTATTGTGTTGCTGCGCTGTGTGTGTGTGTGTGTGTGTGTGATTGTATGTGCATGCACATGTGCCTCAGTCTGCAGTCTGAAGTCACAGAATATAGTCTCAAATAATAGCAAAAGATAGATATTGTTGAAGAAAGAAAAGAGAGAGGAACAGGAGAGAAGGATCTGCAAAGTGATGACGGGAGACAGAGAATAAACCGGCAGAGAAAAAGTGTAGTGGATAAGGAACACTGACATAATGTCTATTTGGCCTCATCTTTAAGTATTTAACTAATCGAAGCAGCGCCTAAACTGACAAGCAGTATTACATGATGAATGTAATGGAGGGGGACCACAAGTCCCTGGACAGATTTTGGATGTTTTTCCTTATCCACAATGTTCCTACATGGCTCTGATGCAAACAAATGGATCTGAAATATTTTCATCACAATCACGGCACATCTGGAGACAGCAGGACTAACCACAGCTTCAGCTGTGCATGTGTGTGTGTGTGTGTGTGTGTGTGTGTGTGTGTGTGTGTGTTCATGCACATGTGTGTCCACAACCATAGGGACGTAGCCCATAGGGAACAGGCAACAGCTGAAAAACCTTCCGTTGTGATGTGAAGCCTACATAATGCAGTTGAAAACACACACACATGCCCGTGCGCACGCACACACACACACACACACACACACACACACACATGGCCCAGAATTATGGACATGTACCAGCAGGCAAATAAAAAGACCACAACAAAACAAGCACAAGGTCTGTGATCTCCTAGAATGGCTCAAGTAGGACGAGTGTGCGATCCACTGATTGAAGTGTTTGTGTATGTGTGTGTGTGTGTGTGTGTGTGTGTGTGTGTGTGTGTGCCCTTAATGCACTTTTGTGGCTCTTTTCACACAGACACACAAACTGCACAGCCATATGGTCAGATCATGAGCATAATGAGAAACACTTCTGGAGAAACTATTAGTGGGGGGTTTGGGGGTGTGAGACAGAAGGGGATGAGACGGAAAGAAAATGAAGTTACACTCAGGCAAAATACACATAAGGGTGAGGAAGAGAAAGAGAGAGAAGCTCTTACTCGGAAAGCAAACGAGTGCAAACTAATAACCCCTAAGTGGATAAGATTTCTAACATTTATGGCCCTTTTCCACTACAGAGCTGCATCGTACTGAGCTGTACCAGGCAGCAGCCTGTTTCCTTTTCCATTTCACTCAAATCTGACCAGATCTGAGCTGAAACACCAGTTTTCTGGTCCTGCTTTGTAGCAGGGCCAAGATATGCTGGTCTCAACTAGGCTGTAATGATGAAGCGGTTATAGTGATTTGCTCATTGCCTCATAACAAGCAAAAAAAGCTACAGTTAATTTCTGAGAGACACGTCTTTAACTGTATTCTAACTTAACAACAATAGATATGATGTCCAGGCACTCACTCTCATTTGGTCATTGGCCACTGAGCACACATAATCTATCAAACAATGTGTAATTTAACGGAATTACACTTATTGTCAGACCCACTGAAACAGACCACAGAAAGCAGAGTAACGGAATTAAAAGGAATGACTTTTCTCAACAGAAATACAGCACGGAGGATTGTGTGTTTACAGTACTGCAGAGTGTAACATCCTGATTTGTAAAATTGTAATAGATAGATGGATGGATGGATGGATGGATTGAAGGACGGATGGATGGAATGACAGACAGACAGACAGACAGACAGACAGACAGACAGACAGACAGATAGATAGACAGATAGATAGATAGATAGATAGATAGATAGATAGATAGATAGATAGATAGATAGATAGATAGATAGATAGATAGAGGAAGGAAATTTCATAATAATAATAAAGTTTTATGTTAGACAGTTTGATTGCTTTCCTTTACATGTCCCTGACTTGAACCCATGACCTCTCCTGGGAGGTTCCCCTTGAATAGAAACAACACTCGGGCCATACAAAGAGCATGCGTAAGCTCTGGTTTGGTACGGTGTGAAATAGCTCAGGTAGGATTCACCAGAAGGAGAAAAATGCCATTACAGCTCTGACCCACCCCCTCGTGTCAGGAAAACCAAAACAAACATTTTACTGCACTTGCTGTTGTAAAGAGCAGAGGTCCAAAGTGTGTGTGTGTGTGTCTCAACCTGGTTGTAGTTGTTGGAGAGCAGAAAATACTGTCACCGAGCTGAGAAAAATCTCGAATTTGAAATGTAATCATGCAGGAAACTTGCATCATTATCCGAGACTCAATGTCGCCAGATGTTGCCTTTTGACTCATCTTTCCTGTAAATCATCTTATTTCGTCCCTGTGTCATCTGAGGCTAATAATCACAAGGATATTTTATTTCTATATTGATGCACTGTATATTGATAGGACTCACACGGTATCCATGTAAAAGCACAAAAAAATAAACTAAGCAAACTGAACATATTTGCTGATGGTCAAGCAAACATTGTATTCTTTTAAGCCTGGTATTAAGATATGAAATTACTGTCATGTCATCACATGCAATGAAAAACAATACATGGTGATATTGGATTATCGTCAGAGTCTTTGATGAAGTGAACTCTCCAGGAGTTTTTTGGAACATTCCTCTGAACAGTGGTGTTTGTTTTGTCTGGCCGCTAAAAAATAAACTTTGTTTATGGAAAGTGCCACAGCGAAGGGGGAATTTTCAATGTTGTAACATGTTTTTCTACATTCAATGGTTATTCAAAAGACCTCCTTCAATGCATATACACACCATTTCCTTTTCTCCCTCTTACACACACAGGCGCACACAAACCTCGGAGCACTCGTACACTGCATCGGCGGTGTTTTGGACACCGAGTTACAAAATAAGTATTGCAGCTCTTACTCTCATCTCAGTGGAATGTGGACTTGGAAAGGCCCTAAAGCAGGAGTGACAAATACACTGCAAAACTTTCACTCCCAACGAAGCGCCATCATTTGTGATTTACATCCCGACTGAACTTCTAATAAAACAAGATACACACCTTCGACGTTACGCGACAAAAAGACAAATTCAAGATGTACTGGCACAGACCGGGCCACAGCTGGATGAAACACAGATGTGACGGCCTCAGTCATATGGAACAGCTTCACTGTCGTTCGTGAAGGCAGAGTGCAGCCTCAGCTGGATGCTGCAGCACCTACCTGTTGACTCACACTGATGACATCATCATGACTATTCTGGTCACATCAAACCAGACACCAGAACCCAGAGAGAGAGAGGGAGAGGGAGAGAGAGAGTGTGGGAGCGATAAAGAGAAAAGCGAGGCAGGGAGGAAAAGAGAATAATGGTGGCGGCGGGGATCAGATGACCATTAGGTCATAGCCTGTGGGCCCGCTGGGACAGGGTGGATAGCCAGGTCAGCAGATCCCACACCTGCATGAGTGAGATCTAGTGCTGAGTAGGAAGACTGACTGACTCCATCATGGTGCCTGAGAATTAACTTCCTCGGCAGAGAAAACTTTATCCTTTTTGGTGTATGAGGAGCGTCAAAGAGAAGAGAAACAGAGAAATAGAGAGGGAAAGCTGGTATTGCTGACTGTGTCGTCTATTCCGTAGCAGTGAACTCTCTGAGCTTGTCTCGGTGTGTATCTGTGACGTGCGTGTGCCTGTGTACACCTGCTAATGAGCAAGAACACGCAGTACACTGTGTAACTGAAACAGAATAATATGTATGTGAGTGTGTGTTTTGTGAAGATCATAACCACACTTAAGTGCTGCTGAGTCAGACGTGTCTGTTCATTTCCTCTGAAAGGCCTGATGTGGTAACACCAGCCTGGTACAGACCGACCAAGTACAACCATGCTAAACCAGACCGGGAAAAACAACACACGGCTCCACAGCTGCCTCCCGCCAACTCAGACCAACGTGCATGTGTCTGCTGGCCCAATCAAAGCTCCCACTAAGTGGAAGAAAGAGGCTTCCAGGCAGAGCCACAGCCCCGTCCAGGAAGGCCTCACTGCACCTGGACCAGGACACTGCTGTTACCAAGCCTGTGTGTGTATTAACCCTTCCACTTACAGAGGAACGGGCAGAGCTACACCCTCCCTCGTGTCACTTTGCATAACACTGGGTTATTCCAAGGATAGCTATGTAAACACACTATGAGTAACAGGTGAGTGGTCCTACTCGGAGATATGACTACCCCCACTGAGTCACCCTTCAGGGCCATGGGCTTTCAACAATCTGACTGTTTGGATTTAGAATTAGATGAGGAGTTAGTCTAAAATCAGCACACAGATGCAAAAATTCATTCATATGGTTCTCATCTAGACTCAGTGTGTCTCACCATGCCAGTCTCTTAAAACTACTCCCACTCATGCTCATCCTGGCATAATAATTAACCCTCACACTGACACACAGGCAAACACACATACAAGCAAACACGTGTGCATATGCTACGACATTATCTGCTCCATCTAACAAACTCCACCCTATGTTTACATTACATTAGCGGTATTTTTCACTTTTACGAATCAGCTGTTTGGCTGGTTTGTGCGTACATCAGCACAGTCCGACACCTGCGAGCATCTGCAAATTCTTTTGTGTTGGCATTACTTCACCCACGGTCAAAGAGCCCAAAACCAAACTCAAATACTCATCCACCTGCCAGTTTCCCCCCAAGCGACCACATGAGCACCACAGCAACCAAACACAACACAGGGCACAGGAGTGGAAGAAGCCCAAATCTGGGTACTGCCGTGTGTTTGGCTGTCTGGCTTTATGTGTATATGGATCTGTATGACTACAAATGGCTGTCCTCTCTTAAAGTGATAATCCCTCAAATTAAACACCAAATTTCCATGTTTTTGTTGTGAAAGTGTTTCAAATGATTCATATGATATTTCTTAAATCGTGTCTGACCGTTAGGAAGGCTACACCAGTTAGTTAGAGGTACTTTAGGTAAACAAACATAAAAAGAAAATGGCCGAAAACAGAAGGAAAAGTGTGGCTTCAACGATTGCATTGTTTTTTTTTTGTTTTGTTTTTTACCAACCTGCTGTTGTCATCATTTAATCGTCCTGAGAGGAAAAAAAATGCAAAACTAAGGATTATTACTTTAAAACAAATTTTGAAGAGACATGAGGTGGTAGGAAACTTCCTCTTCTTCTTCTTCGTCTTCTAAGTCAGGGATCCAAGTCAGCAGAGATCTTGCATATTGCTAAAAACTCAAACAAACAAATATCCCAACACTGCTTCACACAAAGCAGAGAAATGGTTAAATAGAACAGATGCTCATATTCCTTCTTTTGAAAGAAATGCGTTCCGACAATACTAATAATAATAACAATAATAATAAAACGCAGTCAAGGTGATGTAATAAGACTCAGCAACTCGACGAGACAAGAAGAGAAAGAGGCGAGAGTGGGGGAGTGAAGTCCCCTGAGGTGCCATGCACAGTGAGGAGAACTTTTGTGTAAATGAGGCATTTTGCTTTGGTGCGTTGAGTGCATGGACAATGAAAAGAAACAGAGCTGCAGAAAAGACTTAATGTCAGCGTGTCTTTGTCCGTCTCTTTTTTTCAACCTGACCTGCCACTTGCTCATTGGATCGGAAGGAAATCCCTGCATCTCACGTCCCTGTTGTCCTACCCCTCGTCACCTTTCTTCCTCTCTCTTCCATCTCTAATTCTCTCTAATTGCCTCTTTTACCCTCAAGTCTGCCCCAGTCACAAATAACACTCCAGCAGCTCTCCGTCGACTGTTGGGAATCCATGAGGACGGGATAAAAATGCTCATCCCAGCTCCATCGCAGTGGTCCCTCATGCATTAGAACCAGGAGATGACAGGAGCTCCATGGGACCCGGAACACGTCCTGGGGGAGGGGATCAAATAGAAGAAAACCTGCAGAAACTGGGACGCTGAATGGGGACGCATACACAAGGGTTGCATTGTGATCATTATTACTGTTAGTCTGTTATTTTGTAATTCATTGCATGCTGGTCAGTTGAAGTAACCCATTTGGGATTAGGGAGGAGGTGGTGATATTGTGAGTAGGGGGTTAATCAAGGAGTGGATCCATGCAATGTCTGTAACAGGTGCAGATAGAGTGAGTGTGGGTGAATGTGTGAGGAGGTACAGTAGATGATTAGGGTGTTATCCAGTCACCACATGAAAGCGAGCCTGCTGTTCGCCCTCCCTCAGGCCTCTTTTCTGCCTCTCACCCTCTCCCAGGCAGCAGTAACAGCTTGTCGTGTCATTTCTGTACATATCTGTATTTGTTTGTTTGTTTATCTGTGTTTACTTGACAACAACTGGATTGCGTTTGTAGTCTTAAACTGGTCTTTGGGGCTGTTTTCACGTCTGTTTTTTTTTTTTCCAGTTCCCTCATCACCTCACACAGATACAAACAAAGACAAATGGAGAGACCGAGGTGTTGGGACTGTTGTATATCGTAGTTATAAGACAAAGGCGAATAAAGGTGAGTGTGAAGTCACGAGTGTTAATGAAAATCTTGCATGACACTTATTATTTCACTTTCACCAACAGCAGTGCGTATGTGGATCCACCAGTAAACCCAGCTCTCCAGTGTAAAAGGTGTGGAAAACAACTCCATGTATCAAGGTTGATGTAGGTGTTCTGCTTGTGTGTTCACGCTTTTATATGTAAGACTCATTTTTGTGTGTGCCCGAGTGTGTGTGTGTTTGTGTGTGTGTGTGTGTGAGTGAGTGAGTGAATGAGAGAGAGAGCGCTGCACTGTGATCGTTAATAAGTGCACTCACTGTATGATACAAATTCCTACAAGGTGGAGATAAATAAGCAGGCATCCCCATCTCCTCTCACATCCCTCGCTCTTTCTTTCTCCTGTCCTCCTACACATCCTGGCCCTTTCATGTGCAAAGCAGATGGAGTCAATTGACATGCTAATGAGACAAGGGCTGCTTCACAGCAGCGCTGGAGCCACATCACCACACACGTGTGCACACACACACACATTTGTACACAGTGTCTTGGATGAGTATGCCCCCCACTCAGACTCACCCTACCACCTATCCACTCCCCAACACAAATACAGATAGATACAATGCCTCAAAATGGGCACTGTTTAGGGGAAGTGACGAAACGAAAAACTGTGGGTGATTTAGGTTTTGGCACCTCAGTGAACAGGAAGAATGCACCCCTGTGTGAGTCAGTTGTTTTTTCAGAAATCACAATGGCGATCACGGGACAAGGGGAGCCAAAGCTGTTTGATCATTTAGCACATTTACTGTCAAGTTGAAACATTTCTCAAAACTCACGTATACACTGTCATGTGATAGGCTTAGGGGGTAAGGGTGATCGCCTAGTGATCAAACGGTTGCCGGTTCGATCCCCTGCTCCTCCATGTCTAAGGTCGCTGAGCGAGACCCTTACCACAAAATTGCTCCCGACAAGCAAGTGGGCCTTTCATGGTTACCTCGTCTGTCAGTGTGTGAATTTATGTATGAATGGGTGAGTGTGAGGCAAACGTTGTAAAGCTTTTTGGAAAAAAGCGCTATAGAAATGCAGTCCATTTACCATGATATAAATAAAATAAAATAAAAATATGGAATTTGACTAAGGTTGGAAATCCATTTATTTGGGCGACATTTAGTCACAGCCTAAGTAAGGCGCCTCCATTCACATTTTCTCAATGGCCGGACTCTTATTTTGCTCTCCTATTGTTGCCTTCATTGTAGACAAATAATAATTGAATGCATGTAAATGAAGCCCGAGTCTACTTGTTCATCTGGATCAATAATGATATTGCAGCTTACCCTCTATGACTGTAAGGTTCAGTCCCCAGGTTCTCAACACGATTGAACATTACTAGCAAGGCTGAGCATCCAGCTAGGTGAAGATGAAGATATTTACATAGGAGGTGATGAAAAATGAAGGCAACTTACATTGGTTAGACATTTTCAGACTCATCTTTTTACATAGACTGTTCCATGGAAAAAATGATAAGATTCTCTGCATAGTTACACAAAAATCATATGGGACACCATTTATGTCACCTCATTCGTGATTTTATCATTGTTGATGCTAAATGTGAGAGCTGCTGATTCACCTTTGAACTAATGAAAAGCAGGATTGACACAAATTTCCTTGAAGTGGTGATGATGCTTCACAACTGGAAAAAGTTCCTTTCTTCTCCACTCATGTGGTTTTCAGTAAATATGACGTAAGGGTTAAGGAGGTGAGAGGCAAAGCTAATATTTGTGTTTTTGGAGCATAACGCCTTGGGCTGACTCACTCACCAACTCTGAGTCCGTGCCTCTTTTTTTTGTATATTCAAGCTTAGCTTTTATGCGTTTTTACGCCTTATACAACATACGGGGTCCCACCAAGCTACCACCTCCAGATTCCCGTCTCATCTCCCCATTGTCTCACATGGGACATATACAGTATGTGGCAGATACCCACATGGTCTCATCAACTGACCAATGAAATATTCTGAGGAAACAATTCAGATGGCAGAGGAAAATATTATTATTATTGTGGGTGTGACTGTGTGTCTGTGCTTCTTGACTTTAAAGTGCTTCCATTTTGCAGATTGGCCAGGAACGAGAAAACTAAAGAGCTTGCACAAAGCTTGTTTCAGCTGTCACAGAGAGCTGTTTTACTTACTGTAGAGTCATGCAACAGTAGACTGTTTACATTCTGAGCTTAGTTGTCAATAAGTTAGGATAAAATTGTTTTGTGTATATGTGTTTACATATGTATCTACTGTGCTTTATGCCGTGTGTTTGAATAACACATTTCCCCTCATCCAGCTGAACCCCTCCGAGTCACACAGAGCATCACTCTCCTAAGCTCAGGTTGTTGCTGGCCAACTGCACTGAGCAGCACTTGAGGCCAGATTAATAGGTGACATTTACGAGGGTGTGAGTGTGTGAGCGTGTGTGAGACTGGCAGGGCCAGGGACTGAGTGATATAGGACTCCCTATCAGCAGACAGGAGTCAACTACTCCCACTACTCCCCACCCTAAAGGGCAGGCTTTATAGCCAGATCCTGATATATGCTCTTGCACGCAACAACTTTTATTTAGGAGCCCCCTGTTGGACCCCTCTCTCCTGGCTCACTATTTATGAACATATTAAAAGACTGGTCTGGTGTTATTCAGTGCTTAGTTACATTTTATTGAAACTATAATGAACTACCTACCTGATCTATTTGCACATTACTCTGGCCTTGTCGTTTCTCTCTATGTCTCTCTCCTTATCATTCAGTTTTTACAGATAATTAATTTTTAGATGATTAGATGTAAGGGTAAAGAAAACAATTTAGAATATAAATTGTGAAATGTGCTCTTAATGTATCAGTTTAACTTTGAGTTATATTATATCCTACAGGTACAGCGGTCTCATACTGATGAAAAACACACTTCTAAATGTACACCTATGGCTATGCATTAAGCCCCAGAATGCCTCATCTGGACTAGCCCTGCTAAATTTATTTGTGTGTGTCTTTGTGTGTGTGTGTGTGACACAATGCAATCATAAACCAGGATAATAACACACTTTCCTTTTAGGACAGACAAAGGTTTGTTACTCTATGTTTCTGTCTAATATAAATCTAGATATACTGTAGGCGCACAGTTTCAGTTTCATTTCTCTCATTGAAGATATATTCATGCACAATGGTAACAGATTGGAAAAGAGCATAAAACCGAGCATCTTTCAAACCTGACCAATGGCTGCACGTGTTTGAAGTTGGTTGTCTTTATTTCGTTTGATCCATTTATCCAGCGAGCATTTCAGATGAAGCATAGCGAGACCTTAAAGGACACGTCTTTCACAATATCTGCCTTATGAAACTTAGACAGCGATCACAACATGTCATTAGATTAGAGTAGAATAGTTTAAATATCCTTTAATATCTACAGAGGGAAATTTATTTTGCTTTGATTAGTAACATAAACATAAACACAACAATAAATAGTTCAAATCAGCAACACAGTGCAAACAGGATCCTAAAAGATAAAATTTTTAAAAGAACAATGCTTTCTGCTGAATCTATGAGTGTATGTGTGTGTGCGTGTGTGTGATTGCGACGTGCAGGTGTGTGTGTGTCTGCATTGAATATGTCAGCACAGGTCCAGTTGTTCCAGTGGAAAGGGTGGGGGGGGGGTTGAAGGTTTGCTTGCTTTTCACCATCCTCTGGTCAAAATGTGCACGTCCACTCCAGGAATACGGTGTCATCTCCACACTTCACAGCCATGCTCACACTGGACAGGGGAAATCACTGTCCCCTGAGGGGGGGCCGGTGGATGTGAGCATAACTGGAGAGGTGGAGCTGTTAACTCAGACAAACTGCACTCTTTTGAGGTGAACGTCCAATATCTGAAGGATCATGTGGGGATCCTCCTAGAGTTGTTGCAGTTTGGTGCCATGGAGGTGGAGCTGCATGCAGTTGAAGGATACTGAATCCATAAGGAGGGTCCTGGCATATGCACCCGGTGTGTGGGTGAAGGTGGCGTGTAATACAGTCATCACTGCATCCTCCACCGAGCCTGTGTACAAACTGCAGCGGATCGAGGACGGAATTTACTTGTGAGATGAGAGGGGATAGCACTAGTCTCTCCAGGAACTTGACCAGGGCCAGATTAAGGGCCACAGGGTCAGTGGTTGTTCAACTCTGCAGGTTGTCAGTCTTAGGGGCAGGCACAGTGCAGACATGGTGTTCTCCGTGAGAGAGCGATTGAAGAGATGGCAGAGGACGCTGCTGGCTAGCTCATCTGTGCAATTCCTTCCACACCCCCCCTCCCTTTAATGAGTTCAGGCCCCGGGCCTTGGATGGATTGAGCCTCTTGGGGCCCTGTAAGAGGTTGTAAGAGGTCACTGCTGCAACACACTGTTCAAGGGGTGGTCCTGGGTGAAAACCTGAGAGACATCTCACTGGACCACACTTGAACTATTCTCTGTTTCACCTTCCCTTGCGTCAGTTTATATGTATATGTGGACAATAACTGAATAGCAAAATAGTCTGAGTTGCTTGGAGGTGGTCACGGTAGGGACATGAAACATGTCGCTTGTATGTGGGCAGCACAGAGTCCAGTTTGTATGAGTTAAAGTCCCCCATGATGAATTTGGGTGAACTATGGAAGGCAGTTTCTAGCTTTTCTATACAATGATTTATTGAATGAGAAGCTTTGATTGTATTCGCCAATGGTGGAAAATAAACAGCCGTCACGATCGCCTGGCTAAATTCACATGGTAGTTCAAATAAACGTGGCACCATCGTTCAGATATAGACATAAACTTCCCCTTCAGTTTTTCTTACCTGTCATGTTCAAGTCTCTGTTGACACGCATTGGTCCAGTAAATCCATTTAACTGAAGAGTGTTCCGTATATCCTCATACAGGTCTCCACGAAACAATGAAAGAAAATCGGATGCTGGTGAGGAAATAGATCACACCGAAAACAAAGTAAAAGCATCTCGCACTCTAGTAACAGCGACTCCATTTTTGTTGTTGCATTTACTTCCTTGAATCTGGACCAGTTACACTTCAGTCAATCACGGTTCACCACCAAGCAGCGCCTCTTGGAGCAGGACTATGACTATGGTGATCTCTTACCACAGATACAAGTGGCAATGGGTGGCGCCAAGGAGGGGCTCGGTGGTGCTGTAGCCACCCCTAGGATAGCCATAGTACCCCTCTAGCACTCCCAAAAAATTTCTGTGGTTCATAT